>CABFWB010001356.1:64545-105112 GCA_902151455.1 Timema bartmani | reverse complement strand
AGTCCAAGGCGTTAGGCTTACTTTACTTTTTGGTTGCATTGATGTGGAGGTCAGGATTCAAGTCCCAGTTGGATTATTCGTGAATGTGATTTCCGCTGTTTTATTATTATTTCTTACCGCTTATGAGGATGCGTTTCCGCTTAACTACTCTAGTCATTCCTATCTCCTTATGTCAAGTCATCAATAGCCGCTGTGCTGAACGTAATAATTAAAAACAACTTATAACCCCGTGTAACCACAAATCATTCGCAGGCGTTGTGCAAGGTTGTTGACTTTTTGGTCAAGAGCATTCCAAGAACGAGCAGCGGTCACAGCGAGAGATACGAATCCGATGGACTATTCCGGTTGCCTATACACTCGAACGAGCTAAGAACAACGCTTAGTCTACCTTGTGAACTAGAGACTAGACTATTGAGCTGCATTAGCTCGGAATTATATTTCTCTATTGCAACATTTCTCAAAAAGAAACTATAGTGAAAATGCAGAATTGTATCCATTGGAATTATAACCACAAAATCCTGAAAGGTATCCATTCAGAATGGGAGTGTAGAAAAATCCCTTATGCTAAATGGGATAATTTTGTTTATAAAATAATTATTTTAATATTCAAATGGTTGTAAAATCAATTTCATTAATCAGGGATTGGGTCTATATTTAAAAAAAAATATTTCCTTTCTGCTCTGACAAATTTCTTATTCTGTTATGTCAACCATTTTAGTCAGTATAATCAAAGATTGTTAGTTTAATAAATAGATTTGCAGGCCCCGAATGACCTTGAGATCTCTGATCTGGATTAAGACCAGCGACGAGCTCATTTTGTGTCTTAACTAATCAATAGTTGGTTTATCCTATTTATAAAACATCATATAAGTATTTAAACACCAAACAAGTTTTTTGTTGAAGGTATAGTTCTTTAAATTAAATTAATACGACTTTGTAATATTTAAAAACCACAGATTTATTTTTATAAAATATTGCCAAGAATACTTTATATAATAGCCCACATTGATAGTCACGTGAGCTAAGAACGGTTGTACATACCGATATTATCGGTGTTGGTGTCGGCACCGACACTAGCCAGGGTGCTTGTACACACACCGACAAGATCGTTGTCGATGACTGAAAGGCGGACAGTTTAGTGAGTAGTGCCGAGCTAAACATGGCTCCAGTGAGAAATAGGAGGTTTATTTTATTGTGTTTTTTCATCTCCGGGGGAAACGTCATCAAAGCCGGAGAGAAAGAGAATTTTGGGAACACCCAATAGTAGCCGCAAGGAATCTTGAACTCCTCCCCCGTTTTGTGCCACAAACACTCTGTTCTCTACCAATTTTATTATGTCATACTTAAAGCTGCTAGACATGTTTACTCTTCAAAAATATTACACAACTATTTGAAACCTTTCGAAAGACTGACCAACAATGCCAGACCACATCTGAAAACGAGTGCACAACTGTTCTGCGCATGAATATCGGTGTATTTATCGAGGGGGCCGCCGGCATATCTTCGACATGTCGGTGGTCACCACGATAATGTTGATAATGTTGTGTCAGCATCGTGTAGTCTCGCCATAAGATTACATGGAATTTCAGTTTCACCGATATCGTCGCCGACACCGACATTATCGGTACGTGTACAACCGGCCTAAGGCGTCAGAATCGCAATATACTGGATTGTTGGTGACATGGGAGTCAAGGTTCGAATATCAGTTGTGTGCACTGGGAGTGGTTTTCCTAAATGAGATTCATCGTTGGGGTTTTATTGTCCCCTCTCTTAACTAATGAGACTACTTTTCTTTAGCTACCCTCCTCATACAAAACCCAACGATTAAATAACATTCCATCAAATACAGCAACCATCTTGGACCAGACAACTTCTCCAGATTACTTTATTACTCCGGTTCGAAACAGCATGGAAAAGTTCAAACGATCGGATCCGGGAACACACTATATGGAATTCCAAGCGTACCCACGACATGCTGTGGACACTATCTAAGTGGAAGAACTGTACGGTAGATATGAGGTGGTGGGGTAGTATGAGTACTCAACACCTGACGGAGAGGGAATAGCTGTATTAGGAATTGATTCAACTGAACATGAATATAATGAGAGAGCTACAACTCAAGTAAGATATCGCACCGTATTGACAGGTGGGAAAAAATGTATGAATGAGCCGAGCAGCGGTTTTTTTTAATCACCATGTCTTACTACTTGTTCAGGTTATAAGCATATATGAAACTTACTCTAATGGGGTATGGATGAGGAATGAAGCGTTTTAGAGGTAACCTACCCGCATTTGCGTGGAAGAAGAATGGGAAACCATTTTAGGGAAAACCACCCTAATTAGACCTGACCGAGATTCGAACCCCGATATCTCAGTCATCAGCAGGCCAGTTTAACGAGAGGGTGACGCCTTGGATCATTCAGCCACTGAAGCTGGTCATTGTTTATCAACAAACGCGTTTACACTGATTACAAATTATACTGAACACTAATTATTTAGACTTATTTTATTACAAAATTTCTGATCAACAATTTAACAAAGTATTAAATTTTGTGTAAACTAAAATGGCAAAAATGAACTTGTACGAACTTAAGCAATGTTTAAATGGTAAACATCCACGTTATCCTAGTCTCTAGAGTGTATTACAAATGTTAATTTAAAAATATTTTTTTTAAAATTATTGTACTATTGATGTTACTAGACTAGTAGAAACTTGGCTCTTATGCCAATTTGATCGTAACCATGAATTAATAAATGAGCTTAAATCCAACTTGTAAAGGGTCATGAACCGTAATAGTGGTAAGTGCTCTGTCATTTACATATGGGGTGATTCGATCGAATTAATTAAAGTCGACATTTTGAATCAGAGCTGGCGCTAGAGTCTAAGAAAAGTAGAATCATGAGTTTAGTAATGTATAGGTGTGACGTTAGCCTCATATAATGTGCACGACAGAATACATGTGAACAAAACAGATAGGTACCTTCAACTTTCCTTTTTTTTAATCGGGCTTTGAGCCATCCACCGCCTCGACAAATTAACCTTCTATAATTAAGACACGGTCATTTTGCGTAGGCATCTAAAAGTGGCCTCCAAAAAGATTATAATAGATGGCCCCACAAGCTCTTGTAAATTAATTTTATTTGGTACCCAAACGGAGAGCCCCACGAAATGATGACAAAAACAAATTACAGCTAAGGCTCTCAAAAGAGACGTTCTTTTAAAACCTTTTCAATTATTTGACAAAAAACACTGTGTTACAAAGTTGTAGTTCTGACGGACACTTTTGATGTAGTGTAGCCAACAAGTCAATCACACATGTCTCGTCGCCAAAACAAAGAAAAATAACCTGTGACCGCACATATCTATAATAAACTTTCTTGCAGTGGTTACGACTTGTTTCGACTCTTACTCTTTTAAACACAAGTACAGTACTGGGCTTAACGAGACCAGATGACAGCTTAGCTGGCCCAGAAATGTCATACAAATACTGATCTGATTCAAAAATGTTGTACGAGCATAACGTATTATCATGTAGTTCTCGCCACAAAAAATGTGGCTCCAAGAGAAACTTACAGTATTTTTCAAAGTTTTATGGGGATATACAGGATGGGGCGGAAACAATTTGATGATTCATGATTAGGTAAGTGATGGACAATGTGCTGAGGTTTGCCTGATATCCAGCGGAGCCCGCCTGGGTGATGTTTATCTTCCAAAAGTGAAAAAGTTTAGTATGTTTTTCTTTAATTTAGCTAATAAATATTTACTTTTCAATTAAAGTGTTAATTTTCAGGTTACTAATAGTCTAATTGTTTTGGCCCCACCGTGTAGGATACGAAAATCAAAATGTTGGTCATGTAAAAATACTTTTAAATATATCAAAATAGTTTAGTTTTTGTTGAATTCCTCCTGTTCATTACTAATAAATATGACTAATTTATCAAGCGTGTTACGCGTATTACTTCAAGCTCGTTTAGTCTAGGGAGGTTAGGGTTTGAATCTCAATTGGATGTTTTATCTTAAATACTTTACCACTTTTTCTTCATTAATATTCGAGCAAATTTTCTATACATTTTCCCGTGATCATCACTACCTTTTTTTTTCGGAGCACATTTTCTATCAATTTTTCCGTTATCATCACTACATATATATATATATATATATATAATGATGATAACGGAAACATTTATAGAAAATGTGCTCGAATATTAACGAAGAAAAAGTTATCATCACTACCTATATATATATATGTTATGTGTGGAGCATTTTGTAAAAATATTTTTAGTAAAAAAGAAACATATGATAATACAATGAATATTTGAGACATAATTAGTTGTTTTATTGCCCTCACTTTAGTGCAAAAGAAAATATCACTTATGAGCAAATTTTAATATTAAATAATTTTTTAAAAAAACATGCGCCTCCCCAAATTAGGAACCCTAGGGCTCCAAATTTGGGGATGTTCAATTATCCTTACACAAAAAATTATTTATTTAGAAGAAAGTGATATTTTGTTCTTTTTTGAAAGGCACAAACCACACACAAATTGTTTATTAAATGGATCAACACAATCTGTGTGTGCCCATTTGTTGCATACCACACATCGAACCCAATTCTCACCTTCATGGTCATCAGAAAATAATCCTGCACAAATAATACACTCTGCATCAGATTCACTTTCACTTTCCAAATCAAGATCGTCATCAGAATCAACTAGTGAAATATTATCCTCAGATTCTGTTGAAGATTCCGAATGTTTGGTAGCCCTTTTCTTACGACGGTAAACTGGTGTTTTCAATTCAGAGCGTTTCTTGATAGTCGTAGTCTTACCGTTTCTCTTTGGTGAAGGACCCTTTTTCTGCGACTCTGCTAGCTGTTGTTTATAAGGTGATCCGGTGATGAGCTGGGCAGATCCAGTTCGGGACTTTCTTGTAGTAAGCTGAATTTTTATAGTGGGAACTGATTTTATGTTAGACGCCCGGATAAGCCTTATCTGAGGTGGCGTTGTTACAGGAACAGGATCAGGATCATGGGATGTTCTTGGTTGAGGCTCCTGCAGGTCATCGAGCTGTTGTGAGCTCTCAGCATTGTTCTCTTCAGGCTCTTCAAGGAGAGCAAAATCATGAGGTCGGAAGTTGTTCCTATTACAAGGAAACAATCCAGTTTTGCGGAAACCACTAGCAGCCGCTTCAGCAGTCGCTGCCCTCATGTACGCTTTTCCACAAATTTCCCCTATCTGGTAGACAGTGACCACTCGTCCAGAATTTCTTCGAATCCACTGCTCAACTTCCTGGGCGTAGTATGTCTTAAAAGGCCCCATAAATGAGACATCTAGTGGCTGCATTTTGTGAGTGCTATGGGGGGGCAAACACACAATGGCCACATGATTCTCTCGCCCCCTGTTTATCACATCTATATTTCTCGTGTGAGAGTAGTGGCCATCTAATACGAGAATTGCAGGATCCTCCGCAGTAGGCTTCACGCTGGAAATAAAGTGACGAAACCAATCTGTAAATATGTCCGTTTGTATCCAGCCAGATGGATGGCAAGAATATTTAGAGCCAGGGGGAGCCCCATCCATGAGTTCCATCTTCATGTTCTTTCGAGGGAAGATCATTAATGGAGGAACAAAGTGGCCTGCAGGGCTCATACAAGTGACAACAGTTATAAGAGCCCCTCGTTCAGTCGCTTGAAGTGCTCCAATTTGTCGCTTTCCCTTTAGACCCACAACTTTTGCACAGCAAGCTGTAGATTTCTTCTTAAGAAATTCTTCATCCAATTTTTACCGACCTGCTCATTCTTTATGGAGAAGGGGTTCGCAATTCCGTTTTTTACAGCAATCTGATATGCCATTCGACGAACATCCCTTTGAGAAAGGCCGAAGAATCTGTTTTCCATAATAAGGCAGTAGTCTGCGAAATCCTTTTCTAATTCAAAGGGTAGTGTTGGCTTCCTGCCTATTTTGGTTTGAACCACGTCACTAGGACATTTATCTAAATCCTTAACGTAGCGCTCTAGTGTAGTTTGAGGAACATGAAAGACACGGGATGCTTTAAGACTTCCCATTTCCTTATTGCGCATGGCCGCAACTGCCGCCTTCATTTGTTCTGGATCCCATTTTTTCCTCGGAGCCATCTGTAAATATTTATTTTATAATAGTTTAAAAAGGTTGTGTTATTTAGGGACGCTGGTCTTCAAAGAAAAGTACTCCAAGTTATTTATAAAATTGCTAAGTGATATCTACAGATTATAACTTGACATTAAAGCTTCATAGAGATAAACAAATAAATCATTATTTTTATATTCAATATAAAAGACAATATAAAAATACCATATCTTAAAATTGGTTTACCGTTATATATATTTTTTTAATATTCTAATATTTTTTAGCAAATATTAGATTATTATAAAATTACATTTTAATTCAATGTTGTGAAGAACGTTTTGCGTTCTTAATTTGGGGATCCCCAAATTAGGAAACCTAAGACTCCCCATAGTAGGCTCCATAAAATGATTATCTTTGACATTCTAAAAATATGTTCAAATAGGCCTAGTTACTAATTTTAATAAATGTAACCTCTAAAGAAACCCACTTTAATACCAATTATAACAAATTTAGCAAATATAGAAATATAAATACCTTTACTCTGTAATCTTGAATTTATTCTAGCTTAGCAAAAACTTTCAGGACACAAATAAAATGCTAGAACCGACTGCACCAATACTCGTGGAGCTACTGCGCTGTTAACAGCCAAACAATGAGGAAGCGTCCTTTCCTTCAATTTCCAGTGTTCGTCGATAGGTAGCAAGCAGCACATCCTTATTCCAAATATTGTACCTCCCCAAATTAGGCGACTTTCCTCTACTGTTGCCCAGGGGACGCCCGAATGTACTAATCGCACATTATTTCCGTGGAGGCTCTATGTCCCGATGAAATTGCGATAGTGAATATGAGGGTGTGGAACCGGAAGAAACTCTTAATCTAGCTTAAGCCTAGTTTACCAGACCCTGGCGACCTTTAGGATAATTCCCCTTCCGGAAAAAATACCCTTGATACCAGCAGGGAATCAAGCCCGGGAACCCTAGTTTTGTAGCTAGGTGCGCTGACCACTATACCATGGGGTCGGTTATCACCCCGTTAGTATATTTATATGAGGATAGCATTTTGTTGTTGACAACTGTCACACTGGATGATCTTGCTAGGAGATTAGAAGACTGTTTTTGAGGATCAAAAACATAAAGGCATATCAATAGGTGATTTTTTTTTAAAAAGGGCGTAAGTCACTCCCCCTCACTGATAAAATAATATGAGCACAAAAACACTTTTAAGTGTTTGAATACAAACAAACATCCCAAAGAATCAAAAAGATATTGTATTCTTGAAAATTATGAACTCCCATCTCTTTTACTTACTCAAAATATTTTTAGTGAATTTGTTTGCAAGCAATCTATATACAGCACCAAATAAGGGTACAGGTAGCAAATTAACAATAATAAAACTACTTCCCCCCATATTAAGAAATCCACTTCATACCTTACATGCATATTTATCTCAAATTAAAACGGAAACTTATTTCTAGACTTCCCCGAGGTTCCGGATTTTTTTTTTTAATTGATGGATATGATGGTGCCTCAACACAAAGGTTCGTGTATTTCGGAAGATATCAAATGCAGTATACATCAAGGATGTCCAAAAATTAACAGAAATAAACTGTGATTTCTTATGTAAGTCAATAAAATCTCAAGAGCAAAATATGCCATCCTACGTTGTGTTTACAAAAGAGTGTCTACCTTCATATGTTTGGTTTCACAGATTCCATAGGACCTGCGACCTTAGAAGAAAGAGTAGACCCGCATTTCACAAATTCTTGTTTCTCTTTTTGTTGTAAACATATCACGGCCACCAGATTCAGCTACTACCCCATTATACAGATGAAAATACACTGAAAACCAAACGTTGTAGTACATAATACATTTTTTATTATTTTTGGCCAAAGAATCTTATCGAGTTTGTATCAACACATTTCTGATTGAATGTTCTGTAAAGCCTAATATTGCTTGAATTTTTAACCCTTTATTCTTTACATTATTTGATAAGCAAAAAATGGTCAGTAATGCAATTTTAAAATATTACACTTATTCTATAATTTCACTATGGTTTTAATAAACACTTTTCACAGTCTATGCAAAGATAACTTTTGTGTTTTCTATATGTGTGGGCCTGACCTCAATATTTTATTTTCCAAACATGTAGACCTAACTAATATTTTTCAAATATTTTATTTGTACGTCTATTTTGACAGGTATTGTCGATTTCGATATATACAAGATAAATAAAGTTACCTTTTGTCGATGTTACCTAATCCTAATTATTTACCCACCTCAGTGGCCACATGGTCTAAGGCGCTACTCTCGCAATAGACTAGATACCCGGGCAAGCCCGAACTGCGCCAGTAATTAAAGTATTTAAAATATTCACTTAACCCGGACCCGAATTGCGCCAAGTCGAGTTCAGGTAGACGAGGGGGGACGAAATAAACAAACACCAACGCAAACAAGCTCTTGCCACGTCTTTTCTTCCTTTCCTTGGGTTAAGGAATGTAAAAACGCCCTAAAAGCCCTCAACAAGATCTGTATTAGCTTTTCTGACATAAGTCTGTCCAGTATTAACAAATTATCTCGGCAACGGTAACTGTCCAGATGTGTAATTTTTTTATTTTTGTTCGGGTTTTGTGTGGAATGTGCTATTAGCGATAATTATTGATATGGAAAGGATTTATAGTGAAAGAGGGAAAGATCTGACAGTCTATAATAATTATACGTATTGACAGGTGAATCAATTGAATTTGACGAGGGGAGAAAGTACTGTAGGGCCAAAATATTGACACTTGATAGCGGAAATATCTCCTCGCAGACTGGAAGACCAACACGACCATGAACCGTTACTAGATCAAAAGTTGAACAGAAAATCCATCAGCAACGCAGTTAAGAGGAAAGCGGAGGTGATTGAAGTAAGGCCTTTAAAGTTGATCCACAAAGAGGTACATACAGAGAAAAAACTATAAAAACATTGGCCCGCAAGGACATGAAATGTTTCAGGAATAACATAAACTGCCAAATTTACCTAAATCTTCCGACGAAATTCAATTTGCCTTAGATAAAATTGAACTAAATACTACTCTAGAAGAAAACTTTTTGTTAAAAAAAAAACGAAAAAGAGAAGGGGGTTGTGATATGATTCAAATCTTGAGTATTTGTGTCAGAATGAAATTGTGTTAATGATGGAACCTTTGAATACGCACATAAACATTTTCTTCGGCTTTTTAGAGTACACGGGTATTTCAAAGGGTCATATACAAGGCCGTAGCCAGCCAATAATTTCAGGGGGGGTTTGGTGGGCCCATCCCCCAATTGACGGAGGCTAGAAAAAATTATAAATAAAAAACAGTTCTATAAGTTATCTGAAGTGTTTTTTATGGCAACACTACCCCCAACTATCGGTGGCTAGGACAAATTCTAATTATTAAACAGATCTAGAAGCTCTCTTAAGTGCATTTTTATGATACCATAACCCCCTAAATGCCGGAGGCTATAAGAAAAATCTCTATATCTAAACCACTCTAGAAGCTCTTTAAAGTGTTTTTATGGCAACATGACCTCCTGCCGGAGGCTAGGAAAATTCTATATATCTAAACAACTCTAGAAGCTCTTTAAAGTGTTTTTTTATCGTAACATGACCCCCTAACTGCCGGAGGCTTGGAAAATTCTATATTTAAACAACTCTAGAAGCTCTTTAAAGTGTTTTTTTTTATCGTAACATGATCCCTAACTGCTGGAGGCTAGGAAAAATCCATATATTTAAACACCTCTAGATGCTCTCTAAAATATTTCTTTATAGTAGCATAGCTGTTGAAGTTAAAGAAAAATTATAAATATTAAACAACTCTAGAAGCTCTCTGAAGTGTCTTTTATGGCACCATAATACCCTAACTGCCGAGGGCTGGGAGAATTTATAAATATTAAACCCCTCTAGAAGTTATCTGAAGTGTTTTTTTATGGCAACATAACCCCCTAACTGCCGAAGGCTAGGACAAATTATAAATATTAAATGGCTCTAGAAGCTCTCTGAAGTGTTTTTCTATGGCAATATAACACATTAACTGCCGAAGGCTAGGACAAATTCTAGATATTAAACAGCTCTAGAAGTTCTCTTAAGTGTTTTTTATGGCAACATAACCCCCTAACCGCCGAAAAATAGGAACAATTCTAAATATTAAACACCTTTAGAAGCTATCTGAATTTTTTTTATGACAACATAGCACCATAACTGAGGAAGGATAGAAAAAAATTATAAATAATAAACACCTCTGGAAGCTCTCTGAAGTGCTTTTTATGGTAACACAGACCCCTAATTTGTACTTGTACCTTAATTTTTATGTTGTTTGAACTATAAATAAAGCCATATATATTTTGTTCATAAAATTTTGAGGGGGGTTTTAACCCCGAAACCCCCCCCCCCCTGACTACGGCCATGGTCATATATACCTCTGGTCTTTTGCCTACTTAAAGACAAGAAAAGGCAGAGCTACATTGACGCTATGAGAATCCTAAAGGACGAGTGCGAGAAGAGACAACTTCACCTTCAACCTTGTGATTGATTTCGAACAAGCGATCCACGAGTGCACCGTGTCAACATTTCCACAAACTAAGATAGTAAGTAGGCTGTCAATCTCATTTGGTGCAAGCAGGGTAAACGAAACCATTTTACTTTACAACTTTACATAAATGCTGCTATAATTCTTGACTTGATAGTTGATTTTATTTAGCACGGCGTTCTACTACCTGTTTGAGTTCTACTTTTATGTGCTAATTATAACAGTGGGCTTTGGGATGAGATATGTTGAATGTAAAGAAAGTGAATCCGAATTTGCCTAGAGGGAGAGTGGAAAGCCATTTAGGAAAAACCGCCTTCAGTTCAATCGACCAAAATTCTAACCCCAACTTCTCAATCATGACAAGTTTTAAAAAATTCAAAATATTTTGAAATTATTTTTAACGGTTTTGTTAATAGATATATTAAGCTCTGTGAAATGTGTGCCCCTCCAAAAATCCTTTATATGACTCGTTTTTTATGTTTGACTTGTTTTTTATTTTTATTATTATATTATAATTTAGCTTACATTTAGCTATTATTGACAATGTTTTTAAAATATAAATTTTACTATGATGTTATAATGTTTGATTTGGTTTTGTATAGTTAAATATAGTTAATTAGATAATTTTTGAATTGTGTCCTTCTTACCTCCCGCCATAGCATTAATATTTGTTTATGTTTACAGTTGGCGCAGTTCGGGTCTGGTCTGGGGGGCACTTTTAAGCTCTTGGCGCAATTCGGGCAAGCCCAGATGGCCGATGTCGGTTGTACTAAGGGTGGTCCCAAATAGTTTCTCACTCTCTTTCTCCATGCAAATTCGGGTAAACTTACTTCAAATTCAACCTTCCTCATACCTAGCCCATTAGCGTAATTAGTGTATAAGCGAAAAGCCCGGGCGGTTAGTAGTAAGATACAGTGACGGTAAGTGAATATATATAATTACGGTGTTTTTTTTACCGTTCTTCCAGCGGAATTTTGGTGTATTTCCTATTACTTTAGATCCTAATCTATTTTATTACCCCCTCAATCATTCAATCAGCAGTTTTGTGATATTAAAGGTCAGTTGAACGACCAACACTCCGGTCTTTTAGCCGGGTTTAAATCCTGGCCGGCTGAAGTAATGGTTATCTATCAACTTCGCAGATAACTTTACCATCCTCTCTTTAGGCAAATGGCTTGAGTTTCTTTAAATTTGACAATTTTAATTATTTTTATTTGGGTTAAATAATTTTACAAATCAACACTTATAGTAAAACCAATGAACATTAATACCCAGCTATAGTCAATTAACACCTAGGCCTTTAAGGGCTATCACTTTCAAAATACTAGATTTATACCTCTTTATTATAACACACATGAATTAAATTGACAAGTAATATAGACTTACTAATTACTGGAGCCATAAGTAGTATAAGCCTTAGTCGCTTATGCTCTAGGCTTGAATAATGTATTCACATAGTGAATTCGCCCGTGGAATTAATTATGGGTTGTTTCGTTGTGCATCACTTTAAACATAAATGAGAACCAATTCAATTCAAGGTCAAGTCAGAAACAGCTAAGAAGACATTCCAAATCTCCTTTCTCTTTGGATAGCCAACGTACACTAGTGCCTAATTATCGCTAATTTGGAATAAATAGGGTCCGAATTAATGAGGTTTTATTGACTTAAGAGCGAAAAGTTATTTTCTCCCCATTACAGTTCATTTTTAGCCCCGGGCAAACAAACTCAACAGTTTTATTTTTTAATATTGCAGTGAACGTTTTTTGTATATAGATGATTGTATACCGAGAATCTATTGAGGTCCTATTGAAGCTAGGTGTCACATGAAGCTGTTCCAAGTTTGTACTGAAGTTCAATTGAAGTTAGGTGTTACGCGAAACTATGCCAAGTGTGTATTGAAGTTCAATTAAATTTGGGTGTCACACAAAGGTATGTATATATCGTATTGAAGTTCCATTAAATATAGGTGTCCCACAAAGCTATACAAGTATGTATTGAAGTTCCATTAACGGTGGGTGTCACATGAGGGTAATCCACGTGTTTATTGAAGTTCCAATGAAGCTAGGATTCACACGAAGGTATGCCAAGTGTGTATTGAAGTTAAATTGAAACTAGGTGTCACATGAAGGTATACCAAGCGTATAATGAAGTTCAACTGAAGTTAGGTATTACATAAAAGTATGTCTGGTTGAAGTTAGGTGTCACATGAAGTTATGACAAATGCATATTGAAGTACCATTGGAGCTATGTGTCACAAAAAAATATGGCAGGTGTTTATTGAAGTTCCATTGAAGTTAGTTGTCATATGAAATTATGCCAAGTGTGTATTGATGTTCAATTTCAATTAGGTTCACACGAAGGTATGCCAAGAGTATAATGAAGTTTCATTGACTCTGGTTGTCACACTAAGGTATGACAAATGTGCATTGAAGTTCTATTGAAGTTAGTTGTCACACGAAGTTATGCCAAGAATATATTGACGTTCTATTGAAGGTAGGTGTCATACGAAGGTATGCCAAGTGAGTATTGAAATTCCATTGAAATTAGTTGTCACACGAAGTTATACCAAGACTATAGTGAAGTTCCATTGAAGCTAGGCGTCACATGAAGGTATGCCAAGTGTGTGTTGAAGTGAAGTGTAGGTGTCACTTGAAGTTATGCCAAGTGCACAGACAAGGAAATAACAGATATACAGCCTTACGGGAGATTTTCTGCTTCCCCCGAGTCAGGTAGAACTTAAAATATCCTGTGATAGCAGCGCTTCCAAAGTGAGAACTCTTTAAAACAACTTACTTTCAGAATATTCCTCGTGAAAGAAACAAGCTGAGAGCTAAAAGCTGCCGTCTCTCCGAGTACAATAATCCAGGTAGCGGTAATCTCTTACTACGCCTCAGCCGCCTTTCACTGAGCAAAAGGTTTCAAACAATTGAGAGTGTTGGATCCAAATATACAATGCCAGTGCTTCTACAGTGTTTAAACGTAAGTGACACACAGTCTTGGAAATGCGCTTGTAAATGAATTATAAAATATTTTGTGACCAGCTTCTGCGGTCACAATACTTTAGGATTCACTTTTTCATTAGACTGAACTGCACATAACTAGGACATCAGTGTTCGAATCCCAATCGGGTGTAGTGAGAGGGTTTTTTCCTAAAATACTTATAATTATCCTTCAACCCAAATACGGGCACATTTCCCAAATATTTTACCTTCCTAATTCCTTATCCATTGGAGTAAATACGTAGATAGCTGTGATGGGAAGTAAGACACGGCGCACAAAATATATCAGTAATTACAATTAAATACTTATGTTGTAAAAAAGATTGCATTTATTTTTACATTTTGTTGTCGAATTAATACAAACAAAATTAACAGGTGATATGCTACTTTATAAACTAAAAAAAAAGTTAAAAGTATAGAAAATACAATGAAAAGAGTTTCCTAAGTATATATTTGATATCGGTAATACCTTCTTATTTTAAACACTGGAATGATTATATTCAACATTATTTTATACTAATACCCGCCTCGGTGGCATAGTTAGCTAACGAACTAGTTTCATGTTGAGCTAGACTGCCGAGGACGGGGAGATCGAGGTTCGAATCTCGCTCAGTTGAACTGAGGTAGTTTTACCTAAATGGTTTTCCATTCTCCCTTCATGCAAATGCGGGTTCATGTCCTCTATATTCAACCTTCTCAAATCATAACCCTTTAGCGTAATTTATTAGTACTTAGGCGTATAACCCGAACGGATAGTAAGACGTGGTACTAAGTATCAATATTATTATTTTATACTAATGTGCAATCAGAGTTAACAAATCGGTTTTAAATCATTTTATAATAAAATCAAGTCTTAAAATGAAGCTTATCTCCCTAAACGCGCTTTTAGGACTACACAACAAAAATCTCATGATGTTTTGTCCAATTACACTTGTCCAACACCTTCTCGTGTCTGTATGGAAAATTAAATATCTCTTAATTTTAGTAAAGGGGAATAGAAATATATTTTTTTTACACTGAAAACTCTTTCAGTATAAGATTATTTTACTGTGATAGAATAATATTTTCATACAATTAATAATTGCAGATTTTCTTAAAAAATTAATATTACATCACAATAAAATAGAGTTTAGTAAGGTAAGTAAAATTGTTGATAACACAATGTATATGAAAAATATACTCTTAACTATACCCAAATATTGTTTTAACCACAGCTATAGTTATTAAGTGTTTGGTATAAAAATTATCTACTAAAGTAAAGAAAAAAGTTCTGCTTATGTAGTTTGGATGGGCTTGAAACTAAAATTATAATCACTATCATCAAAAATCAATACAGTAATAATACAGAAATAAGATTTAACAGAAATCTGATTAAAATATGTGTCAAACAAATTTTTACATTGATATATGTCATAATATTCTGGTCACTTTGATTTCGTAATGTACTAGATCGAGCTTTGACATATTTAGCTATATCATTCTTGCGTTATTGGTGAATATCCAGCTGTCCTAATTTTGAAAGTTCCTTCGTGTACAATCCTAAGCTAACCATGGCAATCACAAACCAGTTATGGCAATTAATAAATTAAAAATCTTAGAAATAAAATATTACCTAGTCAACAATATGAGTGCACAAACGAGCGCAATTACAGGGCGGCTGTCGCACTCCATTGACAATGCAAACTTTACCTAAGCACGATCATAGAAACACGTTTGGAAAAAGAGCATCACATTTCACCAACGAGCAAAAATTAAATAATAGACTCTTTTACAGAAACATATTAAGCATGAAGCATCATTATTATCCAAAGAGAATCATGGTCACCAAGTTATGTGGCCTGAATTGGCTTATTTTATTGCTATGTCGCTCCTAGATATGCGATAATAGCTAGACTCTGTGTATTTGTAAATCTAATGTATCCACTTTAATATAGTCTTTAGTTTGTGTGTTGATTTACTTTTAGTACTTTTAACTTTTTTTCCTCTGCCTTTACAAATTTAGTGTTCCAAATGTCTTAATACTGTCCAATTTTTTTTAATAAAAATAGGCTTTTAGAAAGTAGATTTTTTTTTGCAGTCAACATCGATTAAATATTATATTTTGTTATTTTTGTTAGAAACGTGCCTTAATATTCGTTCGAGCTATACGCATAAGTACTACTAATTACGCTATTGTGTTAGGGATGAGGGAGGTCTTATTAGTATGAAGTGTACCCGCATTTGGAACATATCGAGTTTATAGCTTAGGACATTTTAGAGGCCCCTCCCATTTTCCAGCAGTAAATTTTCGAATTCCAAACTTCCTGACTTTTATGGTTATGTGGGATGGTCCTTTTATCAAATTGGCAAATTTAAATTTTCTTCCATGCATAAAAGTATATTTTCTTTGGAAAGATGGCAATTTACTATAATTTTCAAACCCCTCTTTCCCCCTCATCCTCCTTAGCTTCCACAATTCCAATTTGAAATTTTAAGACTTATTTGGTTATCTTATATGATGTTTTACGTGGCTACCAAATGTCAGCCTAACCACATCGTAAAGAATGTTCTATTTTGGTTGTATACATTTCAAGCGCTACCATTTCTGGGCTTCAATTTTGAAATTCCATTTGTTCAAGAGTGTAGGAAGCGCAAGAAAATTCCAATGTTTTTGCAGTTATTTTTTATAAAAATAGATTTTTTTGCCAGAATAAATAAAATATTGCTTCAGTAGGAATATATATTGTAAAATTTTCTTCACATGTTCACAGTTGTTGGAATATCTGTCATGAGCATAGCAGCATTAGATGAGAAACTTTTTAAATGAATTAACGTGAACAATGTATCCCTGTCTAGCGACTCAAACCTGTCTTATTATTAAATTACATGTCAACATTTCAGGTTTTTATCTCTATAAATTGTATTTATATATTATTGTAAATATTTTGAGGGGACCATCCCTCCCTATTTTCCGAGCCTTCATTTTGAAATTTAATAATTCAGGCCTTGATACTGTTTGAGTTGGTCTTCAAGCCCACCTGACTTATGTCAATCATCTAATACTTTGAGAAGTAGTTTAGTCTTTGAGTTTAAAAAATTTGAGACCCCCTATATCACCAGCCTCCTTAGAAATAACTAATATTTAAAATGTATTTTGGTTATTTGAAGTTATCGCTCTACATTCCTGACAAATTTAAATTTTCTACCTCCTACATGTACACCCTATCCTCTCTCCCACCCCCTACTCCCGTATTTCCTGTAGTCTCACTTTGAAATTTAAAATGTTCAGACTTTATAGTAAATTTGGGTGGTCCTTATCTCTGCTTGATGAATTAAAGTTTTATACCACACATAAAAGTAGTTTATCCACTGGTTTTGAAAATTTTAGCCTTTCCTTCCCCATTTCTATAGCTCCCACTTCAAAATTTCAAATTTAAGACTTATTTGGTTATCTGAAGCCGTACCTCTATCAGAATGCAAAATTTAGACTTTCTACCATACTTAATTTTATTTTATAAATTCCCCTTTATTTCCTGGACTCCCATTATAAACTTTAAACTTTTTGGACTTTTATAGTTATTTGAAATGGTATCTTTGCCTGTATGCAGAGTTATAGTTTTATACAACACGGAGAAGAGGTTGTTTTTAATAGTTTTCAACATACTTTTCCAATCCAGTTTGAGAAATTTTAAATTCTAACATTCATTTGGATATCTGTAGTTTTATTTCTACCTGTCTTTCAAATCTTTATTTTTAACCTCATCTCAAAAGTTATTTCTAGATGTAGCTTCCCCCTCCCCCATTTTCCATAGTTTAAATTTAAAATGTAAAATTTCCATATGTTTTTGTTTATTTAGAGTGGTCCTATACCTACGAATTTAAGTTATCTACCATACAGAGAAGTAGTTGAATGTATTAGTTTTTGTAAATGTTGAGTACTGACACTTTCCCTACCCATTCTTCAGCTCCAGAATAAATTACAAATATTAAAATTTATTTGGTAATTTTGAAACCTACTCGCCAAATTTAAATATTCTATCACAGTTTAAAGTTGTTTTTATTTTTATAACCTCTTACCCCCTTCACCGCCCTATTTACCGGGGTCCCATTTAAAATAAAAAATGTACAGACTTATAGTAAATTGACATGTCCCTTTACTTAACTTATACATTTCAATCTTCTAACACACTGGGAATTAGATGTTTCTGTTGGTTTTGTAAATAATTAAGCTCATTTTTCTATAATTTAGAAATTTCCAATTTTAAGACTTATTTGGTTATTTGGAGCTGTCCTCCTAAATGGCTGTCAAATTTTAATTTGCTAGCACACATTAAAGGTTTTTATTCTGTCTATATCCCCTTTCTATGCCCCAAGGTCCCACTTATTTAACAAAAATGTTCATACTTTTATAATTATTTGGAGCGGTCCCATTGGTTGTCTGCAAAAATTTCAATCTTCTATCACCCTGGAAAGTATTTATTTATATTAGTTTTGGTAGTCTTGAACACACTTTTTACCAACGCACCTCGAGACCCATCGTGTGGATGCCGTACATAAATTAATTTCATATTAGTATTCTGCGACCCGATAAACCCCCATGTATCAAATTTCATCTTGATTGAAGGACATAGAATATATTGCCCTCTTTCCCCCCCTTTACACCCCTTTAGGCGATGAAATTTGAAAAACCCTAAAAATGTCTCACTCAATTCTCTAAAGAAACATTTATTTTAATCTTTAAGACTCTTTGTCCACTAGTTCAAAAGATGCACGGTCAGTGAATTTTGAAAACTTTTGACTCCCTTTTTTCATCTCTTACAGTTCGATGAATTTCACAAAATTCAGTCCTATCTCTTGTTTAGGGCCAAAAAGGAACCTTTAACTAAAAACTTCAAATGTCCATGTTTGAAACCATTAAGCTCTTCTAACAAAAACCACAAGCTCACTCACCTCATTTATTGTCTCTACAGGCAAAATTGGTCGTGTAGTTTGAAATTTTAAGCAATAATGTCTCATTCCTGTATATCCACACTCATGTTAATGTCATTAAATCAATATTTAGTTTAATATAAGAGAGAGAACATAATAAATAATAATAAATCCTCAAATTTGTGCTTTATACCTCTAATATTTAGATATATTATTTTTAAATAGCAGTTGAAATGGACTATTTGGCCAAAATTAACTGTAGATAAATGTTTTCAATAGATAATTCTTCTATGATATCAGTTTTGGTATCCACTAAGTGAGTGATAATGTTTTAATAAAGATGAAACTACAAACAAGTTTGTAAGTTGTATAATATTAACTTGTGTCCATATTATTAAGGCTAATAACTAGGCCTACCTCAATAAATAAATGGTATGGTGCACCACACAGACTTTCTCTCTCCTTTGTCTAAAAATGGAAACATTTACTTAAAACTCGTAAGATTTGTGAAACTAGATAATAGACATTTTTGCAGAAACATGATGGAAAAAAAGAGCATCAAATTCCACCAAGAGGCATAAATGAAAGAAACGTATTGTTCATTATTCATATTTTACAGAAACTTATTATTTATCAAAAAGCATTATAACCAACTCCCGATTCCCGAGACCTCAATTTAAAGAAAAATATCTGCCAATAGCTCGGAAGCTAGGGACCATTCAAGAATTATGTAAGGATTTTTGGGGTGGGGGTGATAAGTATTTTCTTACGTTTTCGTGGGGGTGGGAAAAATCCATCCTAACTAAGGATTTTATCAATGTTTATGGTGAGACAAAATCTAAAAAACACTTTTACAGACGCGCGGTCAAAAAGGTTGCCCCTAGCGATGACAGATGGCACTGAAGCTTAGCCTATAGACGTACACAGATATACATAACTATGATGTGTTACACCTAATTTTACTCCAATAAGTATTCTATAATTTCATAGCGCCAATCATTTTGTCTAAAATAATATAATTTACCAAATCGTAAGAAAATTACGTAAGATCGGTAATGGGAAAGGGGGGAACGAAAAATCTTACAATCTCTTACGTAGGGAGATTTTGGGGGTAAGAGGGGGTCGAAATAATTTTTAAAAATCCTTACGTAATTTATGGACAGCCCCTATTGATTTTATAAAAATATATTTCAAGTAAGGGTTTTTTTAAATTAATTTTATCGCAACCTTACAATAATGAGTTATTTCATGTCTCAAATACTTGCGAATATATGATTAAAATTGGCAATCTTTGCTTATGTAAATTAACCTTAAAATTATGTTCATGGGAGGATTAGAACGGCCATTGAGTTTATAATGATAAACAATGCCCAGAAACGAGATTTAATAAAAATCATTACAGTGGATTTCGAAATAGCATGTTTTCTCTTTTTTTTACCTTTAGTAAACTTCCCTCAATTTTAGGGTAAGATATCTAACTCCAAAAACTCCTCGGGGGAACCTTATAAAACCATATATACTGAGTTTTAGCCTGATAAGTAAAATGGTGTCGGTGGCTCTAGGCCTAGATATAGACACACAGGCAGACATAATCGCAAAAACACCTCGGTTTCGGGGGGGTTGACAGCTGTCAAAATTTTGACTTTTTTACGAGCACAGTACTTTTCTCTTCAAGGTGTCGAGAGAAAGTAAAAATTGTCTATTTACGTAAAGATGAGCACAAATCATGATCTTATACGTTTCAGTGGTGCAAACACATTTATATACATTCTTGAAACTACTTTCAACTAGAGGCTCAATGGCACTACGGAGTAAAATAATCACAATTTAAGAAGCAAATAGTAGTAAATATTACATTGGCCACTTATGTAAGTTTTTGAGTCCATACAATCATACTGTCCCATTATTTGGATATTGTATTTATTTTAAACCTATCATCTATAGTTATATATTCTTATAAAGCGTGTTTAGTTAGATACCGGTACATATTTGATCTTTTACACACTTTAACAACTAAAGTATTTTATTGAACATACCTCCTTTCCAAATCTACTATTTAAAAGCCAAAGTTGTTAATCTAAAGCTAAAGCCAAACAGCTGGTTTTGTTTGTAAAAAAACCCCCAATTATTCAACATTAAAACTACCTATAAATCTTTACATTATTTCAACGTTTCAAAATGGAACACGCTACAAATATTACTTTTGAGACAAGAGTCTAGATTCATAGAAATATGTCAAAATAGAGTTAATTTATTGCATTTAATTGGAATCAAAATCATCTTAAAGTCACAAGCACTCGACTCTCCAAAGTTCACTCAACGAGATGAGATTATTGGTGTAATGTTTTCCGTATTTTCTGCGTAGGTTTCCCTAAACATTAAATATTCTTTTTTGCAGTCCACAGCAAGTGATTGTGGATTCTAACTTTAAGGAGGTGGCTTTGAGCAAAATAGCTTGTACTTTTTGCATTATTTAAGCCAATGAGGGTATATTATTCTTATTTTCTTCAATGCCTTTCCTTACATTATATGTACAATACCTTATTTGTGTTGCACATAAGAAAATTGCTCAATAAATGTTTCTAAGATATGTGTGTGAACATATCTGTTGGGGATTTGAGATTCCTTAAGTCATCATGCCCTTTATTGAGATATGCTCTATGAAAAATGATATTATCATGTAATGACTCTATGTTGGCATCACACTCTTTTAATGTATTCTCGCAGAGTTTACAGTGAAATTTCCGTTCTATCGTGTATGCAAGATAGCCAGCAACATAGTTAAAATATCGAACGGTAAAACAAATAAATATCTAATTTTAATTTGTGATAATTAAAATAACGTTAAAATTGTATGTGTATTTTCATACTTATTATTTCCTATTTAAAATACCATTCATTTAATAACAAAATAAATATGTTAAATGGTATATCGGAAAACATTTTGAGATACCTATTTATTTTGTATCTCACGTATCAAAATAATATCTATGTAGTCTACAATGTTTACACAGAAAGGTGACATTAATACTTTAATGGACTAGACTAGCCTATAGCCGTATTTTATAAGCCACAATGCTACATCATAGTCTAAAATAATAAAAGGAAGTGTTTGTCTATGTGTGTGTTTGTTTTTGTGCAATGCCCAGCCAAATCTATGGCACGCAGAAATCTGAAATTTTTAACATAGGTGGACGGAAGGGGGTCGAATGCACCTCGAAGCCAGATTTTTAAATTTTCAATTAGCTTTTTAATTAGGCTATTTTAAACAAATTTTTGAAGAAAATATTTTGTATCTGTTTTAGAATTACGTTTTAGAGATACGGACACCAAAGGATTGGGGGGTGGGGTGGGGGGGAGAAGTTTATATAATTATTGTACCACAGTGGGTCACGGGTAAAAACGCCGTGGGGGATTGCTAGTAATTCATAAAAGAAAGCTTGCTAAATTTTAAGATAAATGGAGTGTAGGATATATAATATGTTGAATAATTGCTTCAATAAACTGTACATAACTTTATCTATACTTATGGGCCCTATATGATTAATAAAAATTTCGAACTGATTTAACTTTAAAATTAACATGATAAGGCAGGATTCACAAACAAACGGCCCGTGAGACATAGCTGACTGGCCCGTTTGTC
The DNA here is from genome assembly GCA_902151455.1 of Timema bartmani. Taxonomy (NCBI): domain Eukaryota; kingdom Metazoa; phylum Arthropoda; class Insecta; order Phasmatodea; family Timematidae; genus Timema; species Timema bartmani. Next base: position 82,909 of record CABFWB010001356.1, on the reverse strand, counting down.
TGCAATATCTTTATATTACTATCCGGCCTGCATCCATGTACTCACACAAAATACAATAGTTTAACTTTAATGTTTACTACGTAATTTTAAATAACATAAACCCTCAGAGCTATTTAAAACCATCCTATATTTTTGTTTTAACTTTAATTACGTGAGTGTGGGAATTTTAATTTACAACGGGAAAATACCAGTTTTTAAATTATTTCAAGTATACATTAATGATTTTAAATACATAGCATAAAATAGCCATTGTAGACCTGCATTAGTGGCCACGCGGTATGGTTTCCAGCCTTCCTCTATCAAATAAAATCATGTTTTGATAGGACCACAATTTGTAGGATTGTTTTATACGGTTCTATATAAGATATCACACATTTTAAAAACTTTAGAATTAAAATTTAAACTATTTAACTGGTTAGAACTTTCACCCTCATTTTGGTGAAAACAATATTAAAAAATATTTAACCAATTCTTAAATAAATTGGTATTTCTAGACGTCTGCAATTCTCCTCAGTGCTCCTTAGCAAATATTTGCAGTCGACCACCAGTCCCTTAGTTAAAAAAAAGTCCACTGTGTTTCAAGTTTTCTTTGTAATGTGCAGTCAGAGTAAACTTATTTGTGTGGCAGGATTATGCTACTTAGGGTCGAGGGGGTGAGGGGGTAGAAACAGGGGAGGGCACTAACTGAAGCTTGCTCGGTGACAGCCAGCCGACAGATTAGCTCGAGGAGCTCATATTTTGTATCTGCCTTCTAGTACATTTGAGTTTAAAGTGAGTCGTTTAAAAAATGCTCACGTGATTGCGCTGTAGTCACTGGGAATCGCAACTAGCGATCCCAACGTTGAAGGAGTAAAGCCTCGAAAAGGAGCGCAACACGTTTAACCTAGCGTTTGTGGATCTGTTCTTTCCTTGTCTGTGGCAAAGTGTGTATTGAAGTTAAGTTGTTAAACGAAGTAATGCCAAGAGTATATTAAAGTTGCATTGAAGTTAGGTGTCACACACATTTATACAAGTATGTATTAAGGTGTTATTAACTTTAGGTGCCACACAAATGTAAACCACTTGTTTAGTGAGGTCCCATTGAAGCTAGGTTTCACACGAAGTTATACCTAGTGTGTAGTGATGTTTAATTGAAGCTAGGTGTCATATGAAGGTATGTCAAGTGTGTATTGAAGTTATATTGAAGTTAGTTGCTACACGAAGTAGTGTTAAGAGTATATTGAATTTATATTAAAGCTAGGTGTCACTCGAAGGTAGCTCTATATATAAAGTGACATACATAGCATACCCCTTGGAGTATGACTTTAAGAATACGTGCACTAGGTCTTATCACTCGTCCGGGAAATCCACATATCCATACGAATTGAATAAGTACGTGGAGCTAAGAGGAAATGTATCCGAATTTGCGTGGAGGAATGGTGGGAGAATCAATGTGGAGGAAGGAGGGGGTCACACCTCAGTACACTCTGCTGGGATTCAAACCCCACAACTCTCAAACTCACCGATCCTGGTATCTTAGAAAGTCGATAAAACATTTATAAGTGTAAGCTAAATAAATACCAATAAATGTTTCAGTCGGCTACTGAACAGTAGCTAGGTAGGAGAGGTAACATCAACACCCAGTAGCTCGCCAAGATACAATAAAAGCTCGAGTTCTTAGAGAGTTGAAAGGGAGTGAAGTGAGTCATCTGACGATGATGCCAGACTAGACAGCCAGACGGCGATGTACAGTCTGCCCACAGTAAAATCAACAACGGTGGTTGAAGTTAGGTGTCCGCAAGAGGGCTCAATCCTGTACCTTAAGTCCAGTGTTTGATCTCCGACCGGGTGGTTTGAAGATGAAATTTTATACATTGTGGTTTCCTATCTTCCCTCCAAGTTATTTAAAACTCATTTTCTTAATCTTATCCCCTTAAACAAATAGGCAATAAGCGTAATAATAAAAAGGAATACACAGTCGTACTACCACTAACTTTTTTTTATGTATATTTTTCCACGACCATTTTTCGTAACCGATTAGTTAGAAAGGTAAAATATAAGTGAGAGACTCGGTAATGGTCGAGTGAGTTGAGGCATAAAACTTAAGATAGTGACCGCCTTTGAAAGATTTAGCTCAGATCCAAAGGAGGTCGAAAAATAGCCTATTCCTCTCCGTCTACAACGAATAATTCAGAGTTCCCTATAATTTCAGGCCAAGGATCATCCGCCACGCAAATGCGGGCACGCTTCTTCTAAAACTCTACCTTGTTCATCCCTACACCATTATTGTAAATATTTGGATAGCTTAGACGTGTAGTATGGCGCTATGGACACACAAAATATAAATCGCAGTCAAAAGTATTTTAGCTATCTCGATATTTGTTTTTGATTTCTGTGCTGGTGAATGTCAAATAGTCTGCAATAATTTTACTAACTGGATGAACATAAACATGTTACTTTTGTAGATTTTAGACGTGTAAACAAATCAAATTTGCCTCCTCCTTATTTTTACTAAATTAGATCAAACTTGGAGATTGGAGAAGTAAAATAAATACCCTCTGTGAATACATTAATTATATTAATACAATTATTTTATCCTTATTTTTGCTGTTGTGATTTTGCTATTTTACCAATCACACAAGTAGGTATAGTACATATAATTACTCTTACCAATTGCTTAAAAAATTTATTTCGAGTAAAGGACTTTATAAATGTGTTTGAGATATTTTTTGAGATTTTCACGAATCACGAATCTCTTGAACACTATAGGATTTGAGGAATTCGAGGAATCGAACGTTACAAATCTAATATATTTAATTTATATTATATAATTATAATGTTTTTAAACATATTCACATATTATTATATAATATATAATCATATTTAATACATGTACATAATATTGAATATAATTATATTCAAAAACCATTTAACTAAGTGTAAGACAATTTTTTACAAATATACTTTATATGCCTATACTCGGTTCTGGTCATCATCGTAAAAACATTATGCCTTCAAATCTTTGTCCAAACATTTGAGCGAATTTAACGGTTCGAATTCCGAAAGGTATGACACATTTCTGAATTTCTAGTTTGTAGTTCACTTAAGAAATAATGTTAGTACGAGAGCTTGTAGAAGGTTGCCATTACTTAAAAAACAAAGATGGCACGCTGACTAAACTAAGCTGGTGGTTGACAAATTATATTCATCCACTCATGTTTACAAAAATTAAACTTTATATTTTGACACTAATATTTTGTATGGAATTTTCTCTTAAGTTAATCTTATGGTATAGTACATTCGCCATAGGAGTGGAGGCAACTGACAGCTGGCAGAAGATGTAAAAACGGTTAAAAGATAAACATGTTTAGAACAAATTGTTTGTTGTGAAAAGCTTGACTGCGAAAATGGACAACAAATCAATATATAACCCTGCTGATAATTTGGTTTGGAGAATGGATACATTAGAATAGATCTGGTAACTTTTACTAGCTGTAACTTACCTACACTCCTACCATAGATGGGGTATAGCTGTCAGTTACCACCACTCCCACGGCTGGATAGCCTGTATGCATCCTTGCGGCTCCAGCCAGACGGGACGGAGTTCAAACCCCGGCAGGTGCACCAACGGAAAGGTACTTAAAATCCGTCTCACCAGACGGAAGGTCAAAGACTGAAACGGTACAGTGGCCGTCACAAGTTACTGACACAACTCACCACGTCACTTCGATCTCCAGCAGGGACTCGTGTTCAGGCCGTTATAATCGGTTAGATGTCCACCACATGTCTAGGGAATCCTAATTCAATTCCGGGCTATATCCGAAATATATATAAAAATACTATATGTGAGTTCATCATGATACCCATTTAGTATATTAGAAATGAGTGATAAAGTGAAATTAGTAGCGTTAGGACTGGATGAGTACTATGGTATTCAAGTGTATTGGCATGGGCTGTTAGTTTGTAAGTCGTGCACTGATATAATCTAGAAGTAGCAGGTTAAATTAGAGGTAGCAAGTTAAATACTCCAAATTGAACTAAACCAGCTCGAGGCCACAATTGTGGTGAACTCCGGAATCCCGTACAATCCGCATGCTTCGTAGGCCTACCTCATGAAGACTAAATTTTGACCCTCCCGAGATTCGAAATAAAGTCTTCCAAATAAGTAAAGAGCAGCTTTATTTTTCATCAGTAGTGATGGAAAAATATTAGGTAATCTCTGGATGCCGGGAGAGTTCAACACACCTGACTGGGACTCTCGAAGATACCTTGACTAGGGAAGGGTTTATCATATTATTTATGTGTTCAATTACTTACATTTCTCAACGCGTCTTATTACCCGTTCGGGCTATAGGTATATTAATAACGCTAATGTGACAGGGATGAGGGAGGTAGGGTTTAGAGGAAATGCGTCTACATTTGTGTGGAGGGAAAGTTGGGATCTATTCACCGGCAAACCAAGCTAGATTAGTTTAACATTTTGACCGCATGCCTATCGGGCATACTTGAGGATGGTAGTTAAGAGAAAATACGTTGGCATTCACCTGAAGTGAGGATGAAAAATAGAGTCAATTTCACTATCCATGCCACTAATCTTGCTAGTTCATACAGTGTGATTTTTTTTCCTCACTCCATATTTGTATCGATTGTTTTAGTAATTAAAAAACTTTATTTTCGTTCTATATTCTAAATTAGTTTAAGGTGGGATGGAAGGAGCCACGTGAAAAACAAAATAATTTTGTTGTTTTTATACCAAAACTTTTTTTAGCCAAAATAAATCAAATATTGCTCCGGTAGAAACACAGAGTTTAATTTTCTTCACATGGTGATATTAACAGTTGTTGAATATCTGTCAAGGGTCACTTGGAATTTAACGACAACTTTTTATCTACATTTAAAAAGTTTGTCATCTAATGCCGCTATACTCATGAGAGATATTCAACAACTGTTGATAAAACACTGGCCTTTCCTCGCGTCCCCTTCCTTCTCACCATAAGTACATGGCATAAATACAATCTTAGAACAGAAAATACAAAATATCCAAAATTTGTGCTTAAAATTTATTTCTAACCAAAAAAGTAAAATGACATTCGCAAGCACCTAAGAATTAAAGTGGTTCAATATATAAAATTGATGTCTTTTAAATTTTAGTTCACAGCTTTATAAAATTATAGAAACAAAATATCTGTATTATCTCTATTCATGTGACTGAGATAAATTCCATTCATAGCTACAAAATACGAACAAGAGCGTCTCTACAAGTACCCAAGCATCGAACCAAACACTTCGAAAAATCATTTACCTTCCAAGCGGCTATGGCTTGGAATGTTCTGCCGTCCGTCAGAAGATAAAGATTTAAAATTGGTGTAGTGTATACTTTCAGGAAAAAGTGAAAGAATATGGCTTGTTGAGCACCCACATTTTTTAAAAATGAACGTACAACCATTGTAAGCTTATAGAACAAAGTTTTAAATATTAAGCTTCAATATTTTTTACTACTCACCTAATGTAATATATAGCAAGGCATTAGTGTAAGTAACCTTCAAAGTGTAAGAACTAACTGTAAGGTGAAATTGGTAGACTATAAATAAATAAGTCTCAGATGGGCAAGTCATAATATTATGTTACTATACCAAAACTCATAGCCGTGTGATTAAAGTGTTCTACAATAATATTGGGGTACTGATTCAACCCATGGATAAATATAATACTATTGTAAGAGTTTATGAAATTATTCAAATATTGCAACTCTTGGTGCTAAGGTTGGGAGGTTTGTGTTACGAAAGCTGTGGCTTTATAATGTCCACAGACTAATGTCATGTCACAAGATAAATAAAATGTTTTAAAAAACAACACACTTGCATTCACAAAGAAAAAGGATGGGGAAAAAAAAAATCCAGTGTACCCTTAGTTCCCAGGTTAGAGCTTTAAACCATTTCAACAACAAACCCGGTTTGTAAATTCTATAATTTGCAATAAATAAAAATAGTTAAACAAGAGGGGATGGATCTTATAACGGACGCTCTGTGCCTAATTCTCAACCCAAAACAATATTTCAACTATAATGAGAACCCAAATCCCGTCTTCCTAACCTTTATTAGCAACAAACACTTTCGGAACATTCAACTAATCTAATTTATGTTATTACATGCATACATTTCTATTTAGAACAAATAAAATTCAAGTATCGTGTAAATGGTGTCAAATTGAATGTGAACTTATTTTAGAGAAAGTAAGCAGAAATCCTTTTGATTAGGTAGGACTGACTAAACACTGAGCCAAGAAACACGCATGAAAATAAATCTACACATTTAAGAGGCTCAAAGTTCTGTAAGGACAGCTGACATCAAAGCTACTTAAAAATACAAACTATACATTAGCTGTAAACATTTTGTTTAATTTACAAGTATTCATACTAATTAAATCATGACTGCATCCTGACTGTGTCAAGTACTTAATGTGGTCGGCCACAATTCTAAAGGAGCCTAGTTGGCCAGTTCGATTTTAACGGAGACATTACGATTTGTATGCGAATTTATACTGCTATTCAATTAATAACAAATGTATATGCTAGGATTGGGTATGGGTAAGGGTGCTGCTTGTTTGAGGAAAAAATAATATCCTGACACTTCGGTATTTCTTAATGAGAATGGCAGTTCTGAAGCTCCACCATTCAAACAATCGTCTAAAATATTTGAATTTCCTATTACGACCCTATTAAAATTCCTTTATTTGTTTATGGAAAGCTATATATATGTTTTTAGCCATTTACTTTGATCTCAGAATTGAACATTTAGTGTGAAACGTCGTCGAAAGTGAGCTGACTTCACCTTCACTTCAAAACGTGCGGGTATTTTAAAAATCCTTTTAATTTTAGGGATGTAGGGAACGCGATAAAAGGCTAGTGTTTTTGCAGTTTTTGTAGCAAACACTTTTCTTTTTGTCAAAATAAATCAAATATTGCTTCAATACAAACCTAGAGTTTAATTTTCTTCGCATGGTGACCTCAAAAGTTCTTGTATATCTGGTGAAGGGTGTCCTGTAATTTAATGACAACATTTTCTCTTCATTAAAAAAGTTTGTCATCTAATGCCGCTATGCTCGTGATAGAGAGATATTCAACATCTGTTGATATCACCAAGTGAAGAAAATTAAAAACAATGGCCTTTCCTCGCGCTCCTCACATCTCCACCTTCAGGATATACTGACACATTTAGCCTTCATTTTGGCATGAGCCGTAATTTGAAATAACAACTAACTTTTTTTAAACTATGCGGTATAATTATACACCTGCAATACAGTCATCAAAGGTCGTCTATAACTCGGCCAACCGGACTGAAAGCCAATATTTAGAGGTATGTGGGAAGTGAAAGAGTTTATTTTATTATCTCTACCAAATGTATAATCAAAGTTATCATTTTTGGTCAGTAAATAGCTTGGATCATAACAAGAAATGTTGTGTGGTTTAAATAGTTTTTTTTTTAAATTGGTTAAGATTCATTAACTATGAGCGTATACAACTGATTATTTTTCAAAAATATTTAAAAAAATTATTTGAAAAAAAAAGAAACAATGTCGACAAATTACACTATGTCTCACCATTTAGAAGAAAGTATTGTGTCATATACAGAGCTCATTGTAATGATAAAAATACCATCTTTGGAGTAACAAATTTTTTTAACACTAAGTATTACTTACTACCTGTTATGGACTCACGCGAAAGTACAAATTACGCTCATGTTTTAGGCATGAGGAAAGTTGACTTTAGAGGAAATGTACCAGCATTTGCGGGGAAGGAGAGTGCAAACCTATTTAGGAAAATACCTCTTACTACACACGTCCGGGATTTGAACCCCGATCTTCTTAACATCAGAAGTCCGGTCTAGTGTAAGAGCTACGCCTTAGACGACGCGGCCACCGAAGCGGGTAAATATACGTAGGGCTATAAATGTTTACTATTTTAATATATATTATATATACATATTTTTAACAGCACGTCTTACTAACCGCTCAGGTTATACGCTTATAAGATTTATGTATCTTTAATATAATATATTAAAAATATACGTTGTCAACTAATGAAAGTCTCAAACCAAACTATTTTTGCAAGCCATACTATTCCTTTAACGAAATCTATCTTACACTTCTGGTGATCATAAAATAAATATGGTGACCACTGATGTTTGAACATAAATAAATAATGCCCTACTAATTGTTAGGGGTCCATAAAAATTGTTTTATTAAATAAAAACATTTTATAACAGTTAAGTTTTTGATAATGTATTCAAAAAATCAAATACACAGGTTTATTGTTCATAGCATAACGTAAAACTATTATTACTAATATTGTAAAGCGTTATTTAATGGCACACGATTTTGTCAGTCCTTAGTTTCAACTTAGACAAACTATTATTATTTTTGGTTTTGTTGGTCCAGAGGGCATTGTTTGAAATCTTACATTCCTCCCTTTGTTTGTAGTATATCCAAAAGTACAGTATTGTGGCATAATTTTGAGTTTAAATTGAAAATTTCTCACTATAAATATATATTTTCCATAATAATGTAGCTCCACAGTCCTCATGATGATTGTTAGGTCAGTGGCAAGCGTGGGAATCACAGCTCGGCCTTGGCGGCATGTGCCTCACAATCATTGCCCGTACTTGGACTATATTAAATTTTTATGTCTGCAACGCGTGTCAGTCCTAAGTTATGCGGTTTTCTTAAATATGCTTTCATAAGTTTAAATAATTTGTAAGTCGTTTATTGATGTCTGTATGTATGGAAAGTACACGTTAAGCACCCCAATAAAAATACTATGCTCACAGCATGACTTAGGAAAAAATATAATCTTGTGGTCATACTCGAACAATGTTTCGGGTGCATTTCTACTAACGTGGGCGACTGACGTCATTCAAACAAAAGCATGGCCTATTAGTAAAACATTTATATTTGTTCCGGGCATAGCTCCCAATACTCAGCGAATTGGCGCGGGTTAGCTGGAAGCTACTACACCAGCACTAATTAACGGTATAGCTAGCGGTTTATTTCTTATACAGCACATTAATATATATATATAAGTTTTATACGCACTATACGACAAACCAGTTTAAATAGCCTTAGTTCGAGTCTAATGGTATTTTATCGAATATTAGGGAAGGATGTATAGGCTAAGTGTGTTGCTTTGAGAGTAAATCATGTGTTTTAATAATTAGATGTTTCAAAATTATAAAATGAAAACAGTTCAAGAGAAGCATGGAAATAATTAAAGCAAATATTTAAAAAAAATACCTCTATTTTATTTTAATTTGGGAGTCAAATGGCCATAGGCGTCACTCTCGCAATAGACTGAACTACCAATGCCAGGGAAATCGGGGTTCTAATTCCGGTCGGGTGTAATAAGGGTAGTTTTCCCTAAATGGTCTTGCACTCTCCCTTCACACAAATGCAGGTACACTTACTATACATTCAACTTTTCTTATCCCTAGCATATACACACATTTATAGCCCAAACAGATACTGAGACGCGGTGACCAAAAAAACTACGATATTAAAACTATTGCAAAGTTTGGTTTGCGAATACTCTTAGTTCATAAACATCAAGTACAGAGACCCACATTAGTAAACACGCGTACTAAGTGTCAGGCTCGTCCAGTATGTCTTTAGGAGACTTGGTGGTCGGGGTTCAAGTCTCGTCCGGGTGTAATGAGGGTGGCTTTTCCCTAAATTGTTACCAACTCATGCAAATGGAAGCACATTTCCTCTCAATTCTACCTTCTTAATCCTAACCTATCAGCGTAATCAATGAGCTTATAGAGTGGACGAGGATCAAAACGCGGTGAAAGAAGAAATAAAGTGTAATTTGGAAGCTTAGAAAATTATCTAAATACTCCCACATTGAGATGGAAAGTCAAAAAAGCTATATTTTTTCAGTCAATAGTGAATGAATATTCTTGAAACGTCATGCAAAGGCAAGACCAGTTTTATCATTCATTGTCTTTCATAAAAAAAAGCAATTACTTCATCTGCGAAAAACTATATACAACAATCAATTAGAAAGAATAGTTAGATTCATAGATAAGAAGAGCTTTAATCCATTAAAAGCCGGAGGGGCTACAAATAGATGAGTTTTAAAAATATACTAAAGTTTTTTGTTCACTAAATGGCTATGGGCCGCTTCATTTTATAGCTCATGGGGATTGAAGGCATATTTCTGTATTTTTTAATTGCGTTTTATTGCATTACGATCTTTTCTTAGTATAAAAAACCTTACCAAACACTTAATATTTTTACAGTTTATTACTTTCAAATAATGTCTGTTTAGACAATGAGATAGTAAATTCTACTTACCTACTCTACGTGTTTTACAATATTTGTTTATTTTACATTTCACATTACACCTTTTAATTTTTTGGCATAGCCTGTGGTAACATTATTTATTTATAAATTTACAGTACATTTTAACAAAAGGGTTATTTAAACAAAATAGTCCACGTTGATGTGAAAGCTTAGGATAATTTAAGGAAAACGCAATAGAATGCAAATAGTGAGAAGATGGAAAACTCCTTTAGCGGGATAACCAACCTCAGCGCAACCTATTGTGAGCTTTGAGAAACACACACTCAGGTCCAAACCAGACCAGCCAGTCGAACACGCTGGTCCGTGGCCCCTTAATTTATATATGTATACATATTTATATATTATGTTGACCTTGATGGTCTTGGAATAAAGTGTTTGCCTCAAGGCTCGATGTTCATAGGTTCAAAACCAGCCGAGGTCGATAGATTTTTCTTGAGCGAAAAAAAACACAACCATATCACAACTTCCTTCGGAGTAGAAGTAAGGCAGTCAGTCCCACATCCATTGTAGAATGTGAAAGATCCCTGGTGGGTATGTAAAAATATATTTCCGGCAAAAGTGGTAGGCACTTGCAAACCCAATCGTAGAATTCCAGTGAGGAAAACAACGGGAAACCACCGCACTTTCTGAAATTCCCTAGTACATTTGATTTCTACCAGGCGGTTTAAACACCCCACCTACCTCCCCAAATCACAAAACAAGTTATATAATAGTGTTATACAATTACGTTTACCAAGGAAATACCGAGGGAGAAGGGGGGGTTAAGGAGTTTTTGTGGGGTATAATCCCCCCTTCCCCTTAATGTGTTATTAATAATATTGCTTTATATTCCTTATCAATGCTCAAGTAAGTAGTTTTCGGAGTCTAATAAAATTCATATAAACTAATTATGATTTCTATAGACTTTAAATCCCTTCGATTGGTATTAAAAGTAGAGAATATTACTTGGCATCTGTTGGGGGTCCACTTCCCCCCCGAGCTATCGTGCCCCCCTCTACACCAAATAAATTTTTGGATATGGCCAAGCCAAGCAGTAATATAGGATTGATTTATTTGTAATCTAATGTCCATGTTAGTGTTAGGCCTCATTATTAAATATAGATAAAGTAGTTTTGATTTTCATCTGTGCTGGAAAATATTCGATGGCTTGCTAAGCTTTAAAGAGGAAATATTTTTCATAGGAGCGTTAGCAAAAGGCAAGCTCAATAAATTTGCACTATAACAAAATAAAAGACAACTAGTATTAAGCTAGCGAACAAGTACTATAAAAAAGATTATTTTTATGAAACTGGTCAGCACTGAAAATACTGTGGGTATAATAAACTTCCCAATCTAGATTAAACTACACACTAAACTCTTATAAATGTTTGATAATAAAACATTAAAGTTAACTCAATACATTAAAAAAAAACTAAAGGTTAAATATTTTTCATGATTAATTGAAAAAAAAAATCGAAACTTTTACTAACAACAATTTTAATATAATTATATAGCTTGATTTTTTTTTTTGTAAAAAATAATTTGAAAGTTAATAAATGTTTAAGTATGAGATAGTTATAAAATCATTAACTTACATTTGTAAGTCTAAACTATTTTCCAAAATCTCGAGTTTAACTATACGATCAGAATACAGGACAAAGCGTATATGTGGTAAAAGTTTTATCGCTTTATCTTGGGTCAGAGTTGAGCTTGTTACATATATCAATAGAATATAAGATTCGCCAGAAATCCCAGGTTTGCATGTATGCAAGCGTGTAAATTGCACTAAAAAATTAATTCGCTTTATAGAATTATTTAAAATATGTGTGCGAATTTTGAAACTATTTCAAAACCCACAATAATGACCAAGTAGTCTAAGGCGTCACACACACTTGGTCGGTGTTGAGAGGGAGGTTGAGATTCAAATCTTGAAGTTCAACATCTTAGTGCATCTGTCCGGAATTCGATTTCCGCTAAGATCAAAATGTTGACCAATTGTGGAATTGGGACTTCTATTTCCAGTAGTGAATTAACGGCTGGATGTATAAATGTTGTGTTTTCTATACAACATGAAGTTCAGAAAATACATAGGCCTATTAAATGCGTCAAATTTACCATTCACAACATATCATTTACGAATATAATGCATGTACTTTTGAGTGTAGTATTAACTTGTTTTCAGTCTAGCTTTATCACCAAGGAAAAATATCCACTTCAAATCCAGGGAGAAATTAATGGAGAAATTTCAATTGGGAATCCAAAAAGAAACCTCAAGACTGTAGTAACTAACTATAAGAACATGGAGGAAGCGAGTTCTACTGTTCAAAGAATTATTAGTCAACGTCAAAATGAGCCTCTTTCATTCAGATCAGGTAAACAATTATTGCAGTAAAACTTGCAACACATACTCTAAGCGTTAAAATATTTAAAGGCCTCAGTAAATTTCTAGCTACGATATAAAAAAAACACGTAATTTAGTCCCGAAGAAAATTCCCCTCGATTCTATCAGTGATTAAAATAGTACTAACGCTTCATAACAACGACTACATAAGTGTTAAATTAAACATACTTTTAAAAAAGCCACAATATTTCTATAAAACTTATCGTAAATGCATAAACTACGATAGGTTAAGTAAGGTAAGAGTCATTGCGCTTAGTAAATAAATAATGATCTTTCAGGTAAAATCCGAATCATTAGTTGATGTGGTTTGTGTGTATATTGAGCTGCACATCCAAATTGTAGATTTGTATTTATTTCTCGAACCGGCTTTAAAATTACAACAAACGTCCATGTCTTAATCTTAATTGACCGTCATATAAATGTGACCAAACATCACAACATACCATCATTCTAGTCAGGGCTGCAAAATGCAAATCCTAATTAAATATGAAAAAAAAAAAATAATAATTGTAATATAACTTCAAGGACGCAGTTTCCATGGACGAACGAAAGAAAGAAATGATACCTTCTTTCGTCCTTAGCTGACAACAGATCCTATTTTCAGAGGCGTTAATGTGTACTTACTAAACACAAAATTAGCTCAAGGAGCTACGAATTAATTCAACTTAGAACACATGACAAAAAAAGGAACTCAAAAAATAGTATTATTATATTATGTAATTGTTTTAAAACCTATTGTTTTAAACTGCTTTTGTTGTTGACAGATGGTGTGCCACTTTTACATCTGGATGTTGATAAGTGCTCGCCTCAGGACCCGATGTTCGTGGGTTCAAACCCAGCTAGGATCAATGGATTTTCCTTGAGCGATAAAAATCCATAGCACAACCTCCTTCGGAAAGGAAGTAAAACAGTCGGTTCCATGTCGATTGTGGCATGTAAAAGAACCCTGGACGGTATGTGTCTTTCCCAGAAAAATTGGTTGGCTCTTTCACTCTCTCTCACAGACATTCTTGTGTGCTGATATAATCATTTGATTCATAAAGTGTAGGTTAAATACCCCAAACAAATAAATACATCCGTAGTATAACTATAGCTTATCTACGGTAGGAGTGTAGTTAAATGATAGCTAGTAGAAGCTTCTTTATTGCAAACATTGGCTGAAATTAACTAATGTTAAACTATTCATAACCAATTATTATTTGCTTAGTAATACTATACTATCGATTAAAAGTGTTTTAAAACCATTTTAATAGTACTTCCAACAAATGTTTGCAATAAAGAACCTTCTGATAGCTATCACTTAGCCTACCTAGAGTAGATGAGCAATAGATTCAATGTTGTCAATGTTGACTAGTTTATATTTATTATTTTTATCCTTTAAAGAGATCTTTGAAAAGTAAATATTTTAATCATAGCTCTCACAATCTAAACGGAACGTTTATATCTTATTTGAGCTAGGATTTCCTAAGGAAACTTTCTACATTTGTCACCGCCCCAGCCTTCACGTAGGGTGCATTGGTGGGCAAGTGGACTAAATGTCAGGCTAGTATACTCGTATTATTGTTTACAGGTGATGGAGGGTCAGAGTTTGACTCCTGGTCAGGAGTACTGAGTTTTTTCTTAAATATATTCACACTCTACCTCCTCAAAAAGCGGGTACATTCCGTTTCAGTTAAACATTCCATATAGGTGTAGTTAAATAAGGGTATTTAAAAATAATTAGAGAGTAGTTTACAAATAAGTGATCTTTGAAAATTTGAAATAGGTTAGAAACATTTTAACAATTTTATTTAAAATGTATTTAAAAGTGTTTACTCTGATTAACAAGATAAAGTTTTTTTTTGTTTTTTTTAAGGAAAACTTACTTAATGGTAGTCTATTAAAATCTTATTTTTGAAAGTTTAGTTCTAAGCTGTACTACACTTTATGAAAAGCTTTCAACAAGAAGCTTGGTTACTGCTGACCAGCAAGTTGAGTTTGAAACCGAGGAAGAAATTGTTGAAATGCTACATCTGGAGCATCACGCTGTATGAAGTATAAACTTGGATTCTTAGGGCGATGGAAAAGAAATACTCGGAGAGCTTTGAAACGGGGTGCTGGAGGAGAATTGAGAAGATCAGGTGGACAAACATGGTGATTTTTTTGTTTTTTAGAAAAAAGAACATTTATTCTTATATATCATTTAAAGCACTCTCCAGACACCCATCTTTAACAAAAACGCTGTAACTATTCTCAAAATATCTCGAATTTTCAAAAATTACTCAATTAATTTGAGAGATAGAATCAAAATTAGGAAAAGTTCCCTGAGGCATGACCATCTAAAATTTAAATATAAATTCTGAACCAAATCCATCAAAGCGTTTTGGGTGCCATAAATTGTTTTAAAACCCACTTTTTTTGGGGCTAGGTGGCACATAAAACGTCAAGATTCATTATATATTTTTGGTTGAAAATGTTCATGGTTACAATATTTTTCCTACATGATAAAGTGAGAAGCCCTGGAAAAATGAATGTTTTAGGGCAGATAGTAGCCTACCATTGAGAATGTTTGGATTTGAGAGCCATACTTGAAAAGAAAGTTTTGTTTACTAGGAGTCTCAGTTAAAATCAGACATCATGTTGTCCCTTTCATATGTGCATGGGCTATGTATAGCCTATTACGTACCCCCTTGAATAATAAATTTTCCCTTCACTGGGATGCAAACCAAAGTCTCAAAAGGTCGTTGGCCATCTAATGGTCTTTCCCAAACCCGAGGCTAAAATAAGCATCGGGTTTGGGTCTGACCTGAGCTACGGCCTTTTAATATGGAAAGACAAATGAAATATTTTGTACCTTTTCTCATTTTTCCATTAAACATGCAAGTTATTAATGTCGTAAATTTAAAGATAATAAAGAGGAGGTAATTTTAGAGAAAGTGAATCAAAATTAGTTTGGAGTGAGGACTAGAAATCATCGGTGGAAAATCATTCCGCAGCTGGGATTAGAGCCCCAACCTCCTCGCCAACGGCAACCTTGGTGCGATGTAAGTCTGACGTGCTATACCCCACGGCCGCCCTTGTGGGTCAAGTCATCTCTTGGTTCAAATGAATGAGTTGTGGTTGTTTTAGTTGGCCGAGGGCGACTTCTTGTTCCTGTCTCCCATTTGTGTCAGTTGGAAGTAACCGCGAACAGTTCCAGAGTTGCGAAGAACTAGTTTATGTGCCATAAATAACGCAAATTTGACGCTTCATAGTCCGAGCTTTGTGTATACTTATGACAGAGCTCTGAATAAAAATTAAAAGGAAGGAGAGAGGGCTCGAATAAACATTTCAAAATAAGCATCCTTTTCTTCTTAACTTCAAAAATAATAGTATTTGTTTTTCCCCCACAGAGTTTTACTACCTGTCCAGGCTATATGATTGTATTACAACTACGCTAATGTGGTAGGGATAAGAAATATATCATTTTAAAGCACACGTACCCGCATTTGTGTAGAGGTTGAGCGGGAAACAACTCTCATTAACCCAGGCCGCAAATTGAGCCCCCAACTCTCGGTCACTGGCAAACAAGATAGATGAACCTAATGTTTATTGCGTGTGCCCACAAATGCAAGTTTCGATTTGTTTAAGACGTTTAAAAGATACTTTTTTTTTTAATCCCCTAAATATCTTGGAGCTATGTGCATGCGATTTCACTAGATTTTAACTATCCAATCTGCCCTATAATTACATTATTAACTACTTTAAAACTTTTCAAATACGGTTTGGAGATGTACCAATACAACTAGAAATTAAACGGAACTATTTAGTTCAATCTGTCTAAGACGTTAGATTCGAATCGCATAAGGTAGTCGTTGATAGAGAGGGCGGGGTTGGCATCCCCTGCGGGGGCACCAAGATGGTTGAGGTCCATATTTTATTTTCCCACCTTCTCTCTACGATGATATAACTACCAAAAATGGAGTTAAAAAAAATCAAATAGTTGCCCATCATAGTGCATGAATTCTAACATCGTCCCAACATATAAATAATTGTATCTTCCATCCACCTCTCATGTTCTGGAACAAAATATAAATTTTATTTTGCCAAAATAATACTTTTGAAAAGGAATATAAAATTCTAAAGACATTGATTATTTTTAATTTTTTAAAAGTTTTTTCGTTTAACTAAAGTATGTATGATTGACGAATTAACCTTAGTGGTAGGAAGTAGGTTTTAACCAAAAAGCACACACATTAGAGTGAAGAAAGGGGGGCAAAACCACAATGATAAATCTTAAGTGAAAAACCACCCTAAGGACAATCATCCATTAATATAATCTTGACCTCACTGTTATGGGCAATTAAATCCATTGCATGCCCTACACCTTAGATCATGTAACCATAAGCATAGGTGAAACTCACTTATTTCACTATATTAAGTTGTTTTTATAGCCGCTTCAGTGGCCGTATGGTCTAAGGTGCTACTCTCACAATAGAATAAACTGCTGAAGATAGAGAGATCAGTTTCCATTTCGTTCGTGTGTACTGAGGGAGGTTATTCATAAATGGTTTTCTATTCTACCTCCACACAAATGTGGGTACACGTCCTCTAAATTCAACCTTCATAATTCCTAACACTTTAGTGCAATTAGTATATAGCCGTGTAACCCGTACGAGTATTAAGACGTGGTGCTAAAAGGAAGTTGTTTTTACGTTCTCATGTAGAAAAAGAATTGTAATCGTGAAAATGTCAACCTTAAGATTATTACGACTCTTGAGTTTTAATCTGCCCTTAAATAAAAAAAACCGATCTTACAATTATCTATGTATATCTCTATATATGTTTGTCTGACCTTGGGGACACAGCCAGAAGGGTTTTAATTGATTTTGTTTAAGCTTAATAATGTAAATGCTATGTGGACATATACTTCGAGGTCAAATCATGATTTCGATTCTTCTAGCTATAAAATTAATGGATTGACTGATTTTGCTAAACCTGAAATTTTTTAAAACGGCTCAAATGATTTAAAAAAAATTATATATTAAGGGAGTGTTCCACATGATAAATGCCCCTGTATTCTTATTTTTTTAAGGGGAATTGATTTAAGGGTAGCTAACAAATTACCGGTATGTATATTCGAAAATTAAAATTTTTAGTGGATGGTCATGTTAATTTTATTCAAAATATGTGGGATTTACTTAATAAACAAGGCTATATTAATAAAAGGGACGTTTACTGAGGACTTATTTTCCCAAATTTTAAGTCTATCGAAAATGGAATTTACAATTTGGTTAAAAATTGATATATGGATAGTGTAGTGTGCTACATTATAAAATAAATGGTACGGCGCACCACACAGACTTTCTCTCTCTTTTTATAAACTCAAGTATCGTCAAGGCGTTGCACATCTTCAAGTCATCGCATTGATATTTAATTATTCATTTATACATTTTGACCAATAAAAATGTAAATATTAACTATTGAGTCTAAAATGGAGATAGATCATTGCTGTGCAAACATTTCTCCTAAGAGTTTTAAGGAAAAATAACATACTTTTTTTTAGATACTTACTTATATTTAATTACTCTATGGCATTGGAGAATTATTGCGTTAAGACTTAAGTAGTATATGTTTACAACTAAAGCTCACAAAATTGTATTAATATATTTGCAAATATCTCAGAAACTG
>CABFWB010001356.1:0-63606 GCA_902151455.1 Timema bartmani | reverse complement strand
ACAGACAGACAGACAGACGGAAATTCAAAAACCACTTTTTCGGATTCAGGGAGTCATGAAACGTCAAGATTCATCAAAATCTCGAGTTCGATTTTTTTGACGATCACAATACTTTCTCTGCCTGTAAGATAGAGAGAAAGTAAAAATGGTGTATACTTGTTTTATTAAAGGAAAAATTATTTTAGGTTAATTTACTGGTTTTTAAAAATTTTGACTTTATATGTGGAAAAATATGTCAGATTTTGTTCTGAAAATTGAAAATTGACACATGAACACGGGAATCGAACCCGGGACCTTTGGTTTAGTACGCCAAAAGTCCCGGGTTCGATTCCCGTGTTTAGGTGTCATTTTTCAATTTTCAGAATATGATATCTAGATCCTCACATAAAGCAATAGCTTTGGCTATTTGATGTCAGATTTTGTCGTACCATACAATGATAGTAATCGAGCATTGTGGTAAATGTAGTTAAAATGGTTTGTTTAAAGCCGGAAAGAAAGATAGCTTCGATTATAATTATTTCTAAACAAAGCCATTACATACATACATTAAAAAAAAGTTCAGCTTTATTTTTTTAGCTAACAATAATTCATTTATTGAGTTTTTAAATTTTTTATTGCATTGTAGCGTAGCCATTGCTTATTTTGGGTTTCAGCCATTATTTGCCCACATAAATGGGCACACGGGCATAGGCATCAGTTTCATCTTGTCTAGATGACCAGGTACTTTTAGGTCGGGATTCAAATCCCGGCTGTATGTACTTATGTGTTTTTTCTTAAATGGTATGGCACTATCTTCACCTAAATGCAGTTGCAGTTCCTCAAAATTCATCTTATCTTATCCCAGTTGTAGATAATTGATAATAAATCTAATAATTATTTCCTAAAAATATTCCCTGATGTGAGCTAGCAAGCGAGCTATAGTGGACAGCGTTCCTGGCTACAGATCCAGAGGTCCCAAGTTCAATCCAGCGCTTCCAGAATTTTTCTATTAAGCAGTAGGTCTGGAATGGGGCCAGCTCAGCCTCGTGAGGACAAATGAGGAGCTACTTGAATAAATAAGTAGCAGCTCCGGTCTAGAAAACTGAGATCAACGGCCGGAGGGTTCATTGTGCTGACCACATAACACCATCTATCCGCATATGTTGGCACTATCATTGCTGTTCGTGGGTTAAAACTCATCCGGGGTCGATGGATATATCTTGAGAGATAAAAACCCGTAGTACAACTTACTTTGGAGAAGTAAAGCTGTCTGTCCCATGTCAATTGTGGCATGTAAAAGAACCCTTGATGTTATGTTAAAATACCTTTCCAAGCAAAATTGGTAGGCCCTTTCCCTCTCGCTCATAGAAATTCTCGTGTGCTGATATAATCAGTCAGTTCAGAAAGTGTACGTTAAATACCTCAAATAAATGAATAAATAAACTATCATCGCTAGCAGTGGCAGCCGTCTGGTCGGTCGGAATAATTATTACAAGTGCCTAATTTAAAATCATTAAAGTAACACACCCCTGTGTCAATATTAAATATTGTACAATTTGGCTAAAAGCTTCTAGAAACCTTTGGTTCATAATATAAGCTATACTTTGTCATATTTAGAAATAAAAACATTATTTGTATTCATATGAACTACATTTGATTATTTTCTTACATAAATTAAATTAAACCACTGAAATGTTTCCCTGCATCTGCACATAATTGATTTACGCTGTTTAGAAGAATCTAAAAAGGAGGACAATTTTATAAAATTTTATGAAATATAGATGTTATATTTATTGAGATGGAAATATGTGTAGTGCAAAATTATATCAATACTCTTCATACCGAACAGTAGAAAGTATAAAGAGTGTGTTTGGATTATTTATATCTTCGTATTCGATTCTTTAAAGAAATTTTCTTTATTCAAGCCATTTATTATTTTAAAATAACTCTGTTGAAACTTTAGAAAGGAACAGTAATGGTACAATTTTATTACCAAGGAAAAAACTTTTATTCCTAGAAGAGAAAAATGTGATTTATAGAAGTAAAGCAATTTTGTGGATAAGAAAACATAGTATTGAAACATTTAACTAGCAAGGCTGCTTTTTAAAATTCAACTTAAATATTTTTATAATGTAGGTTTTTGCAATAAATATTTTGTATAATTGGTTTTTATTTTCAATTAATATATGTTTGTAGGATTTAAATAAAGTACTATAGCGGCTGCACATATTTAACCTGAGAGTTTCTATATATTGTATTATATATAAAACCTTTTAATATGACGTTACTCCCAAATTAAAAATGTGCAGTTGCTATAGTAGGCCCTACCCTACTGTATTTTATTAAAATTCTACAAATATATATTAATTGAACAAAGGACCAGTTATGGTATGTCACATTTTAAATTTTACCTGAGTACATATGCTAAGCCAGGGGTGGGGAAACTTTTGACATTAGAAGGCCACATGTCACTTCACGGATTCCTCATAAGGCCACACACTTCATGTACAGTACATTTTGCCAAAATTTTAAAAGCATACTTTACCTAAATATAAGTTGTCTTTTTAATAACCCATAAAGTAGGGAACTGTTTTTTAGTCTACTTTTTTCCTTTTTATTCAACGAGGACAGATTTCAATTTATTATATATTCAGAGAAGAACACTTTTTTTTTAAATGAATATATAAATTATGAAATATTATAAAGAAACAGTGTTTGCGCTTTTTCTCAAGTTTATACTCTATGGATCTTGGTTCATTTTAAAATTAAACTGTAGATATCTCAACAGTTAATAAAACATTTCATTTTATGATATTGTAAGAATATAATATGAGTTTGAGAATGTATGATTTTGATTAAAATTAGCTAAATAGCCCAAAAACTGTTTTTGCTAACAAAAATTAGAAACAAAAATACTATAGATTTTACAATTGCGTAGGGCAAAGGCTAATAATATCAGGTCTTTAAATTAATAGTGTTTGGATGAGATACACTCTATA
The DNA here is from genome assembly GCA_902151455.1 of Timema bartmani. Lineage (NCBI taxonomy): Eukaryota > Metazoa > Arthropoda > Insecta > Phasmatodea > Timematidae > Timema > Timema bartmani. The sequence continues at coordinate 60,628 of CABFWB010001356.1, read as the reverse complement.
GTTTTCATTCCTATCAAGCAGTATTTATTATTATTAGAATATATTTATCCTAAATGTTCATAGCAAGGCAATAAAAATAAAAATAATTAAAACACATATAAACAATTTCTAAATAACTTTAAAAAAATCTCAAAAAATGTATATAAAACCTGCCTGAATGAGTTACACAATTTGATCGTAGTTATGCATTCCCTTAAATAATAAAAATAAACTTTGATGATCATTTTAATGATTAAATAACTTATATATACATATAAATATATGTAGTTTCTAAGAACCCGAATTGTAAACATGGATCCTATTGTTTGTATTTTTTCCTCTTTTTAAAGTCATAAAATAACAGATGATCATCTAAAGAAGAAGACAAATTAAAAAAATGCGTCCTAACTATTCGCCAGGACCCCAACCAAGACTGCATACCAGCTCTAATCATCCTACGGTCACGGTCATGTTTCTTTTGATAACGCGAGCTGATGTAACTCTGGCTTTTACCTGGGTATGATTACTCTACTAGGCCATGTTCACACTCCACTCCTAAAGCACTATCGTTCCTCTTCTACGAACTCCTGAACTCGCTAATCTGTCATTACGATAATGATCAATTTTATAAACCATATGCATAGTATTTTTTTATTTGAGGTATTTAAAATGCATTTTCTGAACCGACTGATTATATCAGCACACAATAATTTCTATGAGCGAGAGCGAAAGTGCCTACCAATTTTGCCGGAAAAAGTTTTTCACATATTTTCCAGGGTTATTTTACATGCCAAAATCGATATGGGACCGGCGGCTTAACTTCCCCTCCGAAGGAAGGTGTGCTGCGGATTTTTATCGTTCAAAAAAAAATTCGCCGATCCCGGTTGGGTTTGATCACACGATCATCAGGTCCTGAGGCGAACACTTTACTCCAAGATAGCCGTGGTCGACATAATATGCATAGTACTTTCATCAAACATCACCTGATAAATTACTTAATAACACAATGTTTTTACACGCATTTACAGTCCAAACGTTCTTAATGTATACTTTTAGTTTATTAAGGTATGCCCACACTCCTATATTACTGTAATTACATTATTACCTGAGGACATGAAATATATAATGCTCTCCCTGTCTTTAATTGTCGTTACAGTCATCACGTTTATACTCGGTTGTGATTACTTTTTAGGCCACTCTATGGATCTCGTTTGAATATATATTATTTACTTTTTTGGGGGTTGAAGGGCTGGAGGTAAAGTTTAAGGTGGTGGGGAGTTGCTGGCTAAAAGTGAAGGGAGGAATATTACACCTGCTATATAATGCTAAGCTGTGTGTTTCTAGCACAAAATAAATTAGTTGATTTATTTTTATCCATGAAAAAAAGAGTATTTCCAACGAATGTCATTTTGCCCTTCCGCTAATATATTATTACATGCCGACTTAAGCGAGGTAAATTATTTAGTACCTACCTTGTAAAATAACAAAATAGTCAAGGCAAATCAAAAGTTTTGATAAAATAAATGTAATAAAAATATTATTGATTGAAATACTATCAAATTATTCTATAATTTAAATTTCGGCTAGTTTACAGTATTTTGTGAGTATTTAATCTTTTGATAAATTAAACCTAATAAAACATAGGAGATAATAAAACGTTAAATAAGCAATTGTTTTTATTATGTATAGTGTTTCATTCATAGTTTTATAACTTCATTTGTACTTCTAGGATAAATAAACATATAAATAATTGATACAGCAGGACACTTAATCCAAACCGAAATGAGAATCCATCAATTTGAAAGTGGATCTGTCCACTCTCTCTCATTGCCGGTACTGGTTCTGGTGTTTACTTTCCACCAAAAATTAAGCTAGGGTGAGCCGCTATTAGCCAATAAAATCATTAAATTAGTGAAAAAACTTTAATGTTTAGTAAAATTGTTACTTTAAAATTGGCATGTTATAACAAGTATTTGGTTGAGTGTGATTTTTTATACAAGCAATTAATGTTTGAGTCTCAAAGTACTTGAGTCTTTGATATTTTGGCATACTTTATAACTAGTTTATAAAAATTGCTTAACAATTTTATCTTTATAATTCTAAGTCTATAGTATCACGCCTTTTTTTATATTCATTGGCAACTTTTTAGTGTAGCTTGTAGTTTTTTCTTACCTTTTGAATATCAAACATTATTATTCAACCCTTTAAAAAAATTGTGGGTGCCCTCGACCAGTTTAATAAAGACCAAAGAAACAAAATAGTTATACATAAAGGATGTTTTATCCTAATGCATGAAATAATATTTGTATTTAGGTTTGGAATAAAATATTATTTAATTGATTGGTTTTTAGAATTTCTTGACCCAGGTGATATGAGAAGTGAAAATAATGATCACATGACAATAATGTCCTGAAGAAGAATGCGATTCAAAACCATTTTAACTCAAATCAGTTGAACAACTTTCATGACTATTTATGCACCCGTGAACTACTAGTAATCACAAGTAAACTAGAACCATAACTTTTTAACCAAATAAGGAAAACAGTTAATTTAAGGATCTAAACAATTGGATTAATCTTATTAACCCATTGAATTAATTAAAATTATATTCGTTGTATTAATCATACGTTTTTGAAAAGAATGAAGTTGTTTGGATTGAGAAAGCAAATATTTATATTAAATGGAATATATTTCTTTGGCAGACCACTCTTCCATTTTAATTTCCCATGTGGCCCTCTGGAGGAAAAAAAACTTGAACGTTTTTAAGATGTTTGGACACATGTTCGTGACCTTGCTAAGAACTATTTCTTCAATCGCGACTGATTTCATATTTATTTGTATGCTCAAAGAGATATGTTAGAATTTAATTAAATTTAAAAAAAAATACAGTCTCGGTTCTAGGAGAGTCAGATACAACAGTAGCAAATTATGATTTCATGCAATATATCGAGTTTTGTAGAAATCTTTAGAAACAGAAACTTTAATGTTTTTTCGAAATCTTAGTAAACTTTGGAAACCTTTTCATGCGTCAAAATAATATAGTCTAATTTTGACGGGATATGTTTATATTCTGACACCCTCAGCTTTATAAAAGCATGCTTTATTTGATCTATGTAAATTAAAGTTTTATACTACTTTCAAGGGACGAGATATACCTAAAATTACTCATTTGTTATATTTGGACACCCCTGATACCAACTATGTTAACAAAGGGATGGTCAAAATAAGCCCCGGAGGTTAGAATAGTTATTGCCAATGTGTATTTCAAGTTTGGTCGAGATCTATTGGTTAGTTCAAGAGTAATGGGAGACACCCAGACCAACATAGCTGTCACAATGCCTCCTCCACACATTCGGTGAACACACCCGAGTGAGTCATAGGGCGAGTGTGTAGACTGTAGACGGTGCACTAGTATTTGCTCTGAGACGCTCGTTAACGCTCGATAAATGCCGAGCACCGCTCATATTTGTGTCAGTTTTTTGGCCATAATCAAAGAACCCGAAAGATCGCATCCCTCTTTTAAACTGAACTTATACTAGAATGAAGCCAAATGTGTGGACGGCTAGCATTCGGCATCATTCGTGACGCCGGTTTTCGGTCGAAACTCGGTTAAATGTGCAGAGGAAACATTGTGTAGACGCATGGAAGTGTTGTTTAGTTGCATCACATATTACTACCCGTTCAAGCTATCCACATTTAATTACTATAATGAGGTAGGGATGAACAGAGTTCAATTTAAAGAAAATATACCCCCTTTCCTGAAAGTGAGAGTGGGAAAACATTAATAAAAAAACACTTAGCCCAGCAGGAACCAAATCACCACCTTCCTGTCATAGGAAACCAAACCACAAGAGCTTGACGTTTACTCCACGTGCCTCCTAATGCGACTGTCTAAACATATGAAAGTGGATTTTATTAATTTTTACAAAAGTAGGAAAAAACTAACAATTTGTAAAAGGACAAACCCGATTATTATAACCAGAGAATAGTTATTGTACAACACCCTTTGAAGCATGGCTTCAATGAGTGATCAAATGTCGTTCAAGCATAATGTGTTATTTTGATTGATCATCAAACATAATGTAAGTATCATACATGGCTATGATCAAGTCAAACTAAGATATACGGTTCAGATCAATGATAACATTTTGCCTAAGTAGGAAACATGGATACGATCAATGATCAAATGTCACGTAGTAGATATCATGCATGAACATGAAATATGATCAAATGATGCTTAGTTATAATGTAAGATTCGGATTTATGGTCAAGTGCTGTTCAAGCATGAAGCAAGGATTTGATCAATGTTAAAACTCTTCCATGAACAACACACGACTTTAATCGATGATCAGATTACGTCATGTAGGTATCATGTATGGCTCAGATCAAGGATTAAATTATGTCTAAGTAGGATGTATAACTAAGATTGATGATACAATGTTGTTTAAGTATGAATTATGGCTTTGATCACTCCTCAAATATAATGTAAGCATAGTAAACAGCTATGATCAAGTCTAAATATAATGTAGAGCTCAGCTCAATGATCAAATATTGTTTAAGTATGAAGTATGGCTTTGATAAATCATACAATATTATGTAAATATCATCCACGGCTTTTATAAAGGCTTAAATATGATGTAGAGCTTAATTTAATGACCAAAATGGTTTTAAGTAGATTGCATGGCTTTAATCAATCATCCAATATAATATAAGTATGCTATGTATGCTAAGTAAGCTATGCTCAAGTCCGAGTATGATTTTTATTTCAGATCACTGAACAAATGTTGTTTAAGTATGATGTATGGCTTTGATAAATCATAAAATATTATGTAAGTATCATCCACGGCTTTTATAAAGGCTTAAATATGATGTAGAGCTTAGTTTAATGACCAAAATTGTTTTAAGTAGATTGCATGGCTTTAATCAATCATCCAATATAATATAAGTATGCTATGTATGCTAAGTAAGCTATGCTCAAGCCCAAGTATGATTTTTATTTCAGATCAATGAATAAATGTTCTTTAAGTATGAAGCATGGTTTTTATTAAATCATCAAATATAATATAAATATCATCCATGGTTATGATCAAGTCTAAATAAGATGTTAGCTCAAATCAATGATCAACTGATGTTTATTAGTATGAGGCATGTCTTTGATAAATGATAAATTGTTGTGTAAGTTTGAGGCATAGATCGATGGACAGTGATAAAATAGTGTATAAGTAAAATACATAGCTATGATAAATGGATGAGGATCTTAATGACGTTTGAGTCTGGTCAATGAGTGTAGCATTGATTGAATTGTTACCAAGCATGACTATATATCATTAAATACCATGTAAGTGTCATGCATGGGTATGATGAAGCCTAAGTGTGATGTGGAGTTAAGATCGATGATCAAATGTTGTTTAAGCTTTGGTCTGATAAATGATTAAATGTTATGTAAGTATCATGTATTAATCAGCTCAGTGATCAAATCACGTGTAAGCCTATGATTATGACCTATGATTTTAGTAAAAGGCATAGATTGACGGACTATAATAAAGTGTTGTATAAATATTATGCATGGATACTATCGATGAATAAAGATCAAATGGCGTATAGTCCAGTCAATAAGAATCGTGTTATTCCGACGATCAGACTATTGGGGGCATTTGAATGGTGGGAAAGTTCCTACCAATCTAGGCACTATGATTAGTAGTCAATAATTCCAAACCATTTTGTGAGGTCCTAGAACTGCTGGCTAGGAACAAGGATAAAGTTGAAGGGGTAAACACATTATGCTGCCATCGATTTTTTTTTTGTGGTATAAATAAAATATTCTTACTACTGAAGTTCAATGTAACAGTATACTAAAATTTCTTTTACTCCTTTTAACTTAAATAATTATATATATTTATATAATTCGTTGAAATAGCAGGTGAGGGGGGTTGTTTCTGACAGTGTCGTCTGTTCAATCAAGCATGGCAAATCGGTGAGTTGGACTAAGAAAAGTGTCGCTTAGGAAATAAGTTGCGTAGCTTCAGTTTTCTCGTGCATCTATGTGTATGTAGGTGTTTGGCTATGTTTGTTCATGTGGAGATAGAGCTGAGTTGGGTTTGTAAGTTAATGGGATTAAATCGATCTCATCCTCGTGACGACTTCCATGGCTCGGATGGAACAGTAGGCTTTCCCTCTATCTCTAGAGATTGTTCCTCATCCGGTAATCCTGGCAGAGTGCCTCCTCATGGCAGCTTCCAGGAAACCACCTCCACGAGGTCCCCGTTGAATAACTTAGGCTGAAAGACCTCTTGAGGGCGACTCCTAAGATTATGCGCCTGACCTCCTCCGAGGGGCCAAGTGGGGCGACATAATTCAAACACCCTCTTCAGGGGGATTCCTATGATCGGGTTTTGACCTCCAAGTGGGCACAACTAAGCCAAAAGCCTTATTTAAGGCGATTCCTAGGCAGTGTAAAAACTCCCTTATTTGTGAATCCAGCGCACACAAAAGGAGGAACCAACTTATTCCACCGATGGAAGTCTGGCCAATGTGGGGGTGTTTTTCCAGCTGTCTGGTGATAATGGATCGATGGCGAACACAATGTCACCGGTTTCTAAATTGCCCGCAGCGCATGCAATATGCGTGGCTACGCTTGAAGGTCGCAGCCATGATTGGTTAGAGAAGCCTCGCAAAAGGCGTTTGTTTCCCAAACACGTGGTTGCAAAGCCCTGACAAAGTAGGTGAGTTTCCACATTGAAAAGCCACTGACTTATATAAGGTGTCATACTAGTGTCCTGGCGGAGTTCTTTAATGTCTGTATACGTTTGTGTAGTCTGTGAAGGATAGACATAAATACCTATTTAGGAAAAAGTTTGAACTTGTATCTGTATCCGTGTTTGTTCTTATGTAGAAAGGAGAGGTTTGAAGTGTAATGGAGTAGAGCTTCCTCGCATACAAATGATCATATAGTACGAGGGTTACTAAACATTTAATATTGAAATATCTCAGCTAGAAGAAAAGCGACTGTATACTTCTTCTTTTCTCAGAGCAGGTGCACGACATTCTTTTTCAACAAAGCGGTGCCGGACTCTGAGAAGGGGCCAGTGAATAAAAAAGCGATGGCGGTCCTTGGGGTGGGTGAAAGTTGTTTTCGTTCTTTCGCTCTACTGACCGTATTATTTAACATTCCACATTTTTGTTTTCATTCGCCCACCTCACTTCCCCCTGCCCCAAAATATATTTTTGTTATTTTTCACCACACATGCCTGTGACCGAGGGGGACACCATTGAAGACAAGTCCTGCGAGTAGGGGGTAACCTTTGTAGGTGGGTCTGGAGTAATACTACACGCAGATTAAGTGTTGATAAGCATTCTCATGATTGAGGGGCGTAGCTATAGTATTTAATGTAGTTATAAGGAGGGCAGGTTTCCAACATTTTTGTCAACAAAGCAGTGACAGGCTCTGAGAAGGGTTAATGAGACCGGTGATTAAAAATTATGGTTTTCACAGTCGAGCATCACCTGCCTCACGCATGACTGAATGATAGGATTAGTCTTACTCATGAAAATCAATATTCCAGCCCCTACCCCCAACTTTCCAACATACACAATTTTTTGGAGGGTGCTCCAAAGCCCACTTCATTTCCCTGTTACGTGGCTACACTAATCAAAATTGCATATCAACAATTCTCTGTCCTACTCTACATGTCGGCATTTTTTTTGGGGTGAAATTGATCGTGGGAAAAATCGCATTCAATTTTCACCAATACACGCCCCTTTATCACCTCAGACAATATAGGAGAAGAACCAAACTTAAAGGTGAGTTGTGAGTCAGTTTATCTACTATTAACTGTGCATGAATAGCAGCTACACATTCATGAAAACTAAAATGCCTTATCTCAGAAACAAGGTTCAATGGGACACATGTACTTTTTTCGTGTTTTTTTTTTGTGTCCCTAGTCCACCAGTGAAGTGGGTTATATCTGTCAAAGTACACCAAGTATGCAAGATATTCAAAAATTTGAAAAAATGATAGATGGACACACGGATATAACTCTATGCACTTAGCTTAGCATGCCAATGCTCTAACATTGATCTGTCTAGGAATCGTCCCATTATCAGGGTAGTTCTTCACTCATAGTTTAAGATAGAGTATGTAAAAGTTTTTTAAAAAAAGTTGCACGTTTTCAGTGTTCCTCAAGCATGTATGTCAAGTTTCAGCTTTCCAGATTTATCGGATTTGTAGTCACCACCACCAGTGGGTACGCAGTCTTTGGCGTAAGTTTTTAAACTATATATATAAAAAGATTTTAAAAATGCCTAAGATGCACATCCGCAAGCTCTCATAAATATAAGTTGCAAAAATATGTATGTTACAGGTAAAGACGGGAATCAGGATAAACCTAGTAACCTGATAAAATGCACTTTAACCACCTTGGGTAAAGCAAGAAATGAAATTACAAAATTATTACCATCGGGCTCTACCTGGGTAGAGTGCGAACTTCCCACGTGCTTCTGGGTAAAGCGGGTCTGATTCCTATGTGTTGTTGGTGTTTGAACCTGTGCCGAATATTATCAGTTAACAATACTTGCTGAGAGTGAAATACGTTTTGCCTTTTGTTTTGATAAAATTTGAGGAATTAATTTATTTAATGGACTCAAACAGTTTATACACAAATAGTGCTAGAAATACCGCAAGTTTATATAGTCTGTGAAATATGCAAAAACATAAGTTTCTAAGACATATCTGGACTACCGTTGTTTGAAACGGTTCGATGAGTTTACAGTTGGGGGAAGGTGAGAAGCTCATTACTCCTGTTCCTCTAGTTCAGTCTAATATAAAATATTTTGCAACAAACGAGGAGAAGTTTGACGTGCTATACGATACATCTATGGCCGAGAATTTTCTAACGCTCTGTGTGAGTTGGTCTTAAAATGTCCATGGCAAACCACAGCTAAGCCGGTCTCAGATTAGTGTCAAAAGGTCTAATCAAGATGTCCAAAACCTACTGGCTGATATAAACTGTAAACGGTGGTCTGAAGGGCTAAGTTTTGTTCAGCTTATGAAAAACAGAGCTCATCACGATGGAATAAAGTGTCCTTCTTTCAAAGCTATGTTTGGCTGTGATATTAAGTCGGTTTAGCTTCATCATGCTTACCCGAAGATGTGGTTGATAGTTTTCAAACTGAAGAAGACTTATACAAAGTTAAAAGTGAAACGCTTAACGGAAATATAGAGATGAGTGAAGACGATGTTAATATATCAGGTGGAAACAAAGAGTGGTGGGAATCTGAAGGCAGAATTTGAAAGAAACCAGGAAAAGCCAAAAACTGAGAGGAACCAAGAAGAAGGAGCTGAAGGAAACCAGGAAGAACCAAACATCGAGAGGAAGGAACTGAATAAGACAAATTGGAGACAGTCACTGAGGGGGTCTGTGCAGGGTCTTAGTGAGATATTCAGGGAAAATAGATAGACAATCACTGAGGGGGTCTGTGCAGGGTCTTAGTGAGATATTCAGGGAAAATAGAATTTATTAACATTGTGGTAAGAAAGGAAGACATTGCTGATAATAGACATAGATCCAAAGAAAACTTAGACATGCATTTCATTTTATTCACATGATTTTCTAACCACAAGCTCCCTCCGGCTCAAATTGGAAACACAGTTCGAGCTCAAATCCCGTATGTTGACAGAAGATGAGGAGATTTTCACAAATTTCTGCGCTTGTATTTCAAGTAGACGCTAAAGGGTTATACAAGCTAGTAAACGAAAATGGAATAGTCACCAAACGCTTTTCTAGGAACCAGTTTACAGTTTGCAACATAACCCCAGTCAATTTAAAGTACAGTATCACTAGAAACATTTTTTTACGTCAGCTAACAAATGCTCAGTCATTTTCTAGGGGTCAAGGTTTTCAAAGATATCAATGTCACCGAAGTGTACAGACAAAAAATGCGAATGCAAAGCTTCAGTTATTCTATATGTCACCCAAGATTGTCCTGTTCACTCAAATAGCCAGTCTGAATCATATAGGAAGAGCGTATTCCACCCCAAACCCGCTCACAATTTCACATTTCATTCTTTTATCAATACTGTCAATATGGTTTATAGTTTTTATAAAATTAATAAATCAGATAAAATATTCCTCTTTTCATTCATTATATCCTCTTTTCACCATAAATTTTATTTTTATTCAAGCGGGTATATATGGACAACAGATTACCCGGGTGAAGCTATACACTTTTATTTTATTTCAGCTTAATCAGACCTTTCGGATAGGGCGGAATTTACCCGGGTGAAGCTAGGTTTATCTTATTTCCAGCTCTACCTGTAACATAATATGTTATATATATATTATATACTAATATATTATAAACAAATTACACACTAAGATTATCCAAAGCATGTAGGGCGTAGGCCCATGCTGAGTTTTCTTTTTCTATGTTTTTTTAAAATTTTTAGCCACAGGAATTCCCGGTAACGCAGTATAAGGCTTCAGGTTCACAATGGATGTAAAAGTTTTTAGAATAAAATAGGCCTGAAGCGCACCCCTATAAGGTTTATCGAAATCCGTACGCCAAGTTTCAACTTTCTAGTTTTATTGGGTTTAAGGTTACTCGCACAAGTTGTCACATGGTCCAGGGAGTCAGGTTTATAATACATTAATATATATACCTATATCTTACTAAAAAATAATACGCTTATGTGCACGCCCTCAGGCTTACCTTCTATAAATACTGGTATTTTCGAATACATTAAGTATTTTATTAGGGAAATAGTTAATCGCGTGTGATATATAAATCTTCTTGATAATTTTACCTTACATTTATTTTACTAACGTGCATATCGATGAAATCAGGTTTTATTACAATCGTGTGTTAATTAAGATAGTCCTAGCCCTGGTACTATTAAAGCTTACATACCGGAAATATTTGAAATATTTCTTCTTTCTAAATTCATATATAGTTAAATTTTAAAAGTAAGAACCTTATCTGAGAGTTAGAAAAGTTGTTAAATCTACTTTCAATTATTCATACGTCAGGTCATGTGAACCGCAGTTGTCACTTTTGACTGATATTATCAATATATATATATATATATAACCTAATATTATATACAAATGTTATCAATGTTGACCCCAAATTGATATGTTTGTTTTTTCTAAAAGTGTATTTATAAAATAATCCTAGTCCTGTCTCCTAGCACAGGCCTTGACCTAAGAGAGTGGAGTGTGTCATTTATAGAAAAATCTACCTCTGCAAAGGAAAATACGCTACACTGTTTCAGATCTTAGTAAACGGTATTAGAATCCTATACTCAATAGTATAACGCAATGAGTCGTTCGTGTGGCTGCACACTAGAATAGTGTTTTGTGTGTGTGTTTCGTTTTCCCGGTGTAATTAATTAATCAATTGTCTTGATGCTGCTTTCGGTTTCTCTGTAGGTCTACTGTTAATAAACTGTGATTTCGATGTTTTGGCTGTCTTTATACTGTTAACATAAGGAGGCTTAAACATACTTATAATAAAATATGATTGAAAAGCTATTAAGTGGATAAGCAGTGTTAAATATTCATTGAATCGTAGAAGTTCTTCCAGTGGAAGTTTTAGAGAAGTTCCTCCACAAGAATAGTAAGTAAATGCAACTATTACAACCTTAAAATATGAATTAAGTTTGATCAAATGTATTTCGTGTTTTCTATTTATCTTGAGCATAATTATTGGGACAGTAACTACTACTTTATTTTTATGACTCTCCTAAGTTATTTTCTAATGGGTTGACTTATGACCAAAATAAAACTATTACATATTGAGTTTAAACATATGCCGTATTTAAATATACTATTTTGTTTTGTTTTTCACCGCATATAAATACCCGTTTGGGCTGTACGCACACATTCATCATCATGAACAGCTCCCAGCCACTGGCTGGGTCTGTTTGAAACCTAAACATCTCCACCGCCTAATATCCTCCCACCACCTCTCTCCCTCCGACTTAGCCCAGTCCTCTCCTCTCTCCTACACACTACTCCTTTTCCTTTCAGCCATCTTTCCCTTGGTCTTCTTCTCGACCTCCTACCCTCCACCTCCATATCCAGCATCCTCCTGGGTATCCTTTCCCTCTCCAGTCTTCTCCTCACATGGCCATACCACCTTAGTCGTGAATTATCTATCCTGTCCTGGACTGGCTCTTCCTGTACTATTTCTCTTACCCTCTCATTTCTCATCCTGTCCAATTTTGTCACACCGAACCTGCTTCTCAGAAATCTCCTTTCACTCGCCTGCATTCTGCTTCCATCCTGTTCCTTCATTGCCCACGTTTCTGCAGCGTGCGTCAATATTGGGAGGTAATGGGCATTCACTCCCTTGAACTTGTCTGCACCAAATCAGACTTCTCACACTTCTGAAAAATGCCTCTGCTCACCTTCCTCTCTCACTTATTTATCACCTGTTCCTTCCACTCTCCTCTACAATACTACCAAGATACTTGAAACTTTCTACTATTTTACTATCTACGCATGCATTAATTACGCTAATGGAATAGTAATCAGGAGGATATAATTTGTGAGAAAATGTACCCACATTTGAGTAGAGGAAGATTGGGAAATAATTTAGGAAAACACACCCTCAATGATATTACCCATACCGGTGGGCACGCGGACTAAATGTCAAGTTGATATAGTCTGGTTAGCTGATGACGGGGAGGTTGGGTATAGTGAGAGTGATTCTTTCTAAATGATTTCCCACTCTCCCTCTACGCAATTCATGTTACATTTCCTTTACATCATATCTTATTAATCCCTGCCCTATTGGCGTAATTCAAATCCATTTAGGCTGGATGGCTAGTGAGATGCGTTAGTTACCATTCAAACCCCCTATTCTGTATCGGGCGTTGCACGTTTTGGAAAGTATATTTTTGCCTATTTCTAGTAAAAAGCTTTAAAGTCCGTCACTAGGGCTCAGTCACATATCGTATAACCGATAAACCTACGCTGTGAAGAGTGGCACAACTCTCCATTGAAGATGATTCTCGGAAGAATTTAGCTAATTAAGTCGAATACAAGGGTCATTCACTTTAAAAAAATAATGTAGGGGGGGGGGGGATCTCACTAAAACTTAACTATTATAGTTGGTCAGTATAAAGTGAATATGAAGTGTGGCGATTTTTTGGATCACCTGAACAACCTTAATAAGCCAGTGCTCTACCAAATAAGCTATTTAGGAGCTCAATTCGTGTTGGACAGGATTGCCAGTGGCGCGTTATGAAAAGAGTCCTAGATTTGAATATCTTGTCCGCGTTCGTTTAATATCAATTAGTTGTATTTTTTACAAAAAGTAAAATAGTTTTTAAATAAAATAAATATATTTTAAAAATTGCTCAAATATGGTAGGATACAATACAACAATTTAGCCATTAATAACAAAAATAAAATCAATTCTGTAGGTAGGCCTACTATAAATTATTATGATTGAACTCTTAATGAACCTATAAAATTATCAAGTGTTTGTTTAAATGAGGGTAGGGAACATTACGTAAACGAAGAAGTCATACATTAGTTGATGTGTCAGAATGAGAACCATTTAAGTATATTAATTAACGATAAGCTAACATACGTGTTACTTGATAAGTGATAGCATTAGTAAATTAGAGGCATTTTAATTTTGTTTAAATACATACAAACTTTTCAAACTACCAAAAGATTTTTTGTTTGATTTATTATAAGTGGTATTTAAATTGAAATTTCTAAACATATAGTTTATACACAACATGACTTTCAAATTATTTTAGCTTAGTAAGGTAGGCCTACACATGATAAAATACACACAATCCTAGATATTTACTAAATGAATAGCAGGACGTATCTGTACACATATAGTAAGCTTTTTAGACAGTATGATCCGGAATCTAACCATGGTTAACAAAGCTTGTGGTTAACCACACTTACCACTGAATCACGGAGGCAGGACAGGCTTTCACAAAGTTGATCAAATGAGCTTTGTGGATTTATAATCCCTTCAGCTTAAATCGCAAGAGAACATAATACTTCTCCTTGAATGAAAATTCACTGTTAATTATTTCTTTTTTAGATTAAATATTAGCAGAATATAATAATATTATAAACATCGCGTCATACCTTATTATTCCAGTTGAAAGTGGCAATGCAAAAATATATATATTTGAGGTAACATTAACACACTCACTTTTCAGGATACTTGGAATTATTTTCTTTATCCAACAAAAAAGAAAACTAAATATTAATTTAAAACAGAGGCGAGGGGTGGGGTTGGGAGAAGGGAATTCTCAAAACTCACAAGGTAGTCCTTGGCACATGTTATCAAACTGTTGCATTTTATTTTTATGGCGGGAACGCTACGAAGAAGAAAGTAACAAACCAATACATTTATAAAATAAAATTTTAGATTTTTACCAAAAGGTGCGAACTATAAAGAAGAAAACTGGAAATGATTGATGTCTTCTCTCATGACACATTTTATTCAAGTATTGTAAATTAAAAAAATTAGTACTATATTTTTGTAAAAACTTCCCGTGGTTCACGCGGTTTAATTTATTTAGTTTGACTAGTTTATTTATATTTTTATATCTTCTTCTATACCGACTAGTTTAGTAGTTTTTCAGCGATAGAGGGATACTTATCTCATCCTAAAATGGATATATAGGCTCGCGGGGGAGGGAGAAAAAAGAGAGGGCCACACAATTATATTATAACCTTTAGGGGATCCGAATATAGGATGAAAACCATACGTAAAGTGGTCACGGCGGGAAAGGAGTCAGTCTCGTCTATTTAGTTTACTGGAGACAGGAAAGATGGGGTTCGAATCTTGGCCGGGGTGTACCGAGGTGTTTTTTTTTTTTAGATGTATTCTTCTCTTTCCCCACACAAATGCGAGTACATTTCGTCGAAATTCTTAACCAGAAAGTTCTGACGCACAGTAATCGTGCGCGTGAGACGGTAGGAAGGGTGAAAACATTTATGTATGCCCTAATTAGCAGTGAAAAAAATACAGCTTTTACAAAAATTTAAGACGAAGTGGAGTAACTTATATGCCTCGTAAAACAAAACATCGCCAAATTAATTGTAATGTATTGTTTTGTTTGCGATTTTACCAAACTTGTAGACATTAATTTTTATTCACCAATACAAATTTTTAAGGGTAAAAAAATATGAGTATGACTAAGTAGAATGATCCATTTAGGACGCTGAGGGCTAAATGTAAAAATTAAACAAAAACATTCGTTACGGTCCGGTTTGGAGAACCACGATCATCGTAACGGCCTGGTCAACATGTTAGCTCGCTCGCGTACAGTGAACCCATCACGCAGTAACATAAAAATGAAAATAAAAATAAAAAGTTGGAAGCCGCAGCACAAGCTATAGTGGAATCGCTGTAGAAAGGTATGCATCTGACAGTTTAAAAATTACCTGAGCTATTCTAATAATTAATGCATGCGTCAAATCAGATATTTTGCAACTTTTATGTCCAACAAACCGCATTAATGCCGATCAAATTATTCAAAATTGGCTTAATATAGATATATTTTTTTAAATTGTAATAGGTTTTAGCCTATTTTAAACCTACTTTATTGCCACGATTCCACTATAACAGGCAGCATGTATAGTGGAATCACAGCTAGAAAGTATATTTTGAAAATATAAATATATGTGTTGCGGCCAACATTGAAAAAAGAAGTAACTAGCCTTTAGTATATTCACATCGTAATTGGTACTATCTGTCAAAAGTGACAGTTGTAGTTCAGATTATTTGACGCATTGATTTATGAAAGTAGTTCTAGTAACTTTTGTAAGTTCCTATCATGTTATTGTATTCAGTGGGCTAGTTAGGGCACAACACAAGTTAGAAGTAGCCCATCGGATGCATGGATGTACTGACGTACAGAGAAGTCCGACATGTTCGGCAAACCTGTTGGGGCACTCATCCGTAACGACCTCATAGTGTTGTCATCAAGGAGACGGACCGGGGCTACCGAATAGTAGGGAAAAGAAAAAACGGGGAATAGGAATCCGTGGAAGATTTAATGACGCTCACAAAGACTAAAACACAGCACCTACTCAAATATTTCAAGAAAACGATAGATTAAAAGAATATAATATTTGTTTTCTTTCATGAATATAAATTCGAAGAGCTGGTAGACCCTTACCTTGCGTTGGATTCAGTAGAAGGATAACCAGCAACAGTGATCCTAACACGAGGCGGACCAAAGAAGCAGCATTCATCTCGCTGTAGTATCTCCGTAGGGGGTAGATATGTTGGGATATTTTGGTGTGATTAGTCTTCGTTTGTCTATAGTGAGAATATTAAATTCGCAAGAAAAATAATAAAATAGTAGTATATGAAACAAGGCCCCAAACTAATATAAAAGCAAATCTATAAAGGAAGTATAAACGTATTGCTTATCTTATGTCCTTTCCCTTTTATTTCTCAGGACGAAGATGTGTGTGACCGGGTCGCGTGCCGACGACAGAATGCGGCGGACGTCCTCTTAGCCGTCGAAGTAGCACGTGGAGTGTCCGGCGACCCCATGAGTGGTTTGTTGGGGATGGTGAACGAACACAACCGGCAAATAAGAGAGAGAGGGGGGAGGGAGGGCCGACGTTATGAGAGAGTTCTCGCTCTTCCTTGCGCGTCGCGCGCGCTGCTTTTGATCGTCTCGTTCAGACCTAGTGTAGCCCCCCTTTTCACTATCTCTCTCTCTTACATACACACACACGAACATACGTGTCCCACTCACACATGCTCATGGGCAGAAAAAAACCTCACCAGACGTACCTTTCTCGCGGGTACCAAAATCCATCCCCAATATATGTCGTGTAAATACCATCACATGACGCGCACATTCCCCACCCCCTTTCCAAGTTTATTGAATCCTAGAAAAAAAATCCTTAAAAATAAGAGAAGAGATCTAAAAAAAAATGAAGACGTCCACCCGTCCGTGATGCGCACGGGACCACTCACGATATCCCACTAACACAACCGCATCAACGACAGTACCACACTACGACTCTCTCGGTTTGACTTCCTTCTCTGAGCAAACTACCTCTCCTTTCCCCCCTACTTTCCTTCCTTCCCCCAAAAGACGGAGACAGAGCGCGCGGACGAGGTNAAACCAAGTTTATCCCTGAAAGTGTTGGTAATACACCTCGCAAATGCCATGTGTCTTAAAAATCTTCAGGGTCCAGGAAAAAATTACCCTAGATTTCTATCGCCTCTAGTTAGTCTTACAAAATCCCTATCAGCATCAATTTGATCTTAAAACATCCCTAACGCTTTCAGTTAGCTCTTAAAACTTACCTATTGCTTCTAATCCCCAAACCAAGTTTATCCCTGAAAGTGTTGGTAATACACCTCGCAAATGCCATGTGTCTTAAAAATCTTCAGGGTCCAGGAAAAAATTACCCTAGATTTCTATCGCCTCTAGTTAGTCTTACAAAATCCCTATCAGCATCAATTTGATCTTAAAACATCCCTAACGCTTTCAGTTAGCTCTTAAAACTTACCTATTGCTTCTAATCCCCAAACCAAGTTTATCCCTGAAAGTGTTGGTAATACACCTCGCAAATGCCATGTGTCTTAAAAATCTTCAGGGTCCAGGAAAAAATTACCCTAGATTTCTATCGCCTCTAGTTAGTCTTACAAAATCCCTATCAGCATCAATTTGATCTTAAAACATCCCTAACGCTTTCAGTTAGCTCTTAAAACTTACCTATTGCTTCTAATTAACTCTTAAAATATTCCTATCGTTTCTATCAATGGAACAGGATGAGTAAGGTGACTTTTATGGTAAAATCACTCGCCCGAAGAGAAGGTGAGAACAAGAATGTGTGTGTGTAAAAACTCCCTTCAGTACAGAAAATTGGGATAAAACCTTGGTTATCCATGTTAACCTCTCGCCTAGCGCTTCCAGCAATGACCAAGTTATTTGCTTACTTTTTAAGAGTCTTCTACTTTACTGATTCGATAAATGTAGATCATCTTCAAATTACGGTGAATATGGTTGTATACCATCATTTAAAAACAGTATCTAATAAAACCATTTTGTATGCCTTTAAAATATATAATATTTTAACAGACGTTACAGTTACTATAGTTCCTATGTAAAGAGTCTGAAAGCATGGCTCAGTTGGGAACGTGTCTACCTATTGAGTTAAAAGTACAGGGTTCAATTTCCAGTTTGACTGAATAACTTTTTATTGGTGAAATTGAGATTTCCCCTTTCACAGTTATGGATATAAAATGGGTGTTGTGTCAATTCTAGAGTAGGTCGTATGTTGATGTCAGTTGGTTCTGTAAGTTCTCGTTGAACAAAATAATAGTAATAATAATAAAATTAGTAAAGTGAACTACTTTTTTCAGAAGAGCCATTGCGGAAGTACCATTTTATGATAGTCTAAAATTATATGAAACAGGCGAAAAACAGAAATTGTTGCTAATATCTCATTTCTAAGCAAATTTCTTAATTTTATATTTAGTTTGAATAAAAAAAAATTTTTTTCTTATATGTTTAGTATTACTTTAATTAAATAGTTCTTACTTTTCCAATTTCCAAATACTAGTGCAATTGTACACCTTTACTAAAAAACTACCATCATTTTCACTATTCAAAAACAAGATATTTTTGATAAAAAAATGTTTTGAGCTATTTATGCAGTACAATGATACTTATTCGTGATAGATGAATTAGTAAAAGGGTACATAGAAAGGGAAAAAATAGTATAGCCTGATAGGTAGGCTACAGCCTTGACTTATTAAAACTGATGTCATTTATAAGCGCCTGGAAAATACCAAACTACTCTTATTTATTTTCTTTGCAAACATAGGGTTTATCAGACAAATAATTTAAAAACTAACTCAACATAGGACGGTACACTTACAATTAAACATCCAGCTTTAGTACCAAGAAATTGTGTATCAGGGTATTAGGATGTGCATAAGCACAAATTGTAAATTATCTATAACATGCAAGGCCTGGAATCAAACTAGAGTTTTCAAGTAACTATTACATTTAAAACCTCGACTAATTCCGGCAAAATCTAAGTGGTAGTGATGACAATGGTTGTCTATAAGAGGTGCATCCAAATAAGCTTAGAAATTATATATGGGGGAATCAAGTAAGATTCTCATTGAAAGGACCGTGCGCCGACTGTGTCGTGTTGCAAACAATCTCGAGCAGGCCATTCACATAATTATGAATAACCTTGTAAGACATTTGTTTCATTCCATTGAGAGGACTGTGCGCCAACCATATTGCTACTAAGCAAGCTCTGAATTCTAGCGACACGACACGGCAGGCGTACAGTTGGCGCACAGTCCTGTTAGTGTCAATCCATCTTAAACTGTTAGATCTTACGGGAGAAAGAACACTCTTATGCAGTCACCCTAGATTTGAACCTGGACCTCATCATCGTCATGAATCTAGTCCAGAGTATCATAATAGTTTTTACTAAAAATCATGTTAATTGTTCCACCTGAGTTTTAGTTCTTTTAAATGTTTTTACTACTTGTCTTGATACCCACCCGAGCTGTCTGAAACGTAAGATAATGTATCATAATGGCACAGGATGAGTACTTCATGTGAATTTTATGGAAATTTACCATCATTTACCTGGATATAAGATGGTGAAACCACGACGAAAACCACAATGTGGGTTAAATTAAACAACTCCAATTCACCAGTTCAATATTCTAACCCAAGCTTTCTCGTCAATAATGACTAAGTGCAATACGAGTGTAGGCTATACCTTATCGACCTCTTGAATAGGCTTTAGTATATACAACATTATTACAAAATAGTAAAGATTAGTAAACGTGTATTACATTTGATTATCCTATTGCATACTACAAAATTAACATCTTCTGCCAAATGTGAGAGTTGAAGAAGGCATCCTGCAGCTTACAAAGGCATGGGAGTAGATAGAGCGTCGGATGATCATTCGTACCCAAATTTTAGGTACAGACCCCGAAATAGAACATTTGTCTCCAATTTGTTAAATATGTTAAAGCAATTTGAAATGTATATGGATTAAATAGAAATGTTTTAACTGTGTCAATGTAACACATTACCATGGCAAGTGACGAATATTTCTCACTCATTACGAATTAAGTAATTTATTAAGCAGGCCCTATTGAATTTAGATCCAGGCCTACTTGCGGTTCTGTTTATTCACCCTGTAAAAAACCCGACTAGATAAAACATGAATATAGGGCCTATTATGTACCATTTCGATGACAACTACCTTATCCATCTCCCACCAGTGGTTTTTAAATGGCTGTCCTCGAGAATTACAAGAATAAAATGGCTACTTTAAGGTGTGTTTGAAGAAAACACGAGTTAAAGTAAGAATTTTTGTAGTTTTTTTTAACAAAAAATTGTTCTAGCCCAACAGATCTGCGTTTATTTTAATTTTCTACATATGGTAATTTCAAATTTCTTAAATACTTGTCATGGACCTTGTGTCATTTGATCAGTATTCTTTTTATTAATTTAAAAAGTCATACCCAAATTTTTTCGATGCCCCTGACAAATATTCAAGCACTATCGAGATTGTTATGTGTAGAAAATTAAACTAAACTTTTCTAACGAAGCAATATTTTATTTATTTCGGCTAAAAGATTTTTGTTATAAAAACTTCAATGATACTTTATCTAAATTCCCTTCTATTTGACCTTAATCTAGATGCTTTATGAACTCTTAGAAAACGTTCTTCAACCGGCGTGTCTACTATACAGGGTTGCATATGTAGTGAGTTACACCCTCCTTGTATAAAAGGCGAGTCTTTGTCGACCAGACAGTTTACGATTTTCGATGCGAAAAAAAAAAAAAATCTAACAAAAAATTGACTAAACCAAATACAGGAAGGAATTCTGCCACACCTTCCAGCACCCCCTAACATTCCTCAAATTCTTTTGTCTGGCCCCCATCACTGGGTGTCCTTTGGCCCTTATTTCACATTTCTCATTTCCACAACATTCTTTCAACTTTTAAAGAAGCAAGCGTGTCGATTCAGCCTTATCCTTGTTTAAAAAAATTATATTTCTATAAAATTGCACAAAAAATGTTTATTATCAAACATAAATCTTTATTAGACAGGAAATAAAAGTTATTTTTTATACATTAATAATTGTATACGATTATAACTTAATTCAGTTTTTGCATTTTAACATAAGATTTTTAAAGTATTTTTTTTATCTACGTTTCACTACCTACCGAGCTAGGTAAGGGAGGATAAAGGTAGCATTTAGAGGAAATGTACCCTTATTTGCGTGGGTTGATTGTGATCAACCATTTAGGAAAAATACCCCCGGTACACCCAATTGGAATTCGAACACTGGCCTCCTTGTTATTGACAAACTAGACTAGATAAGCCTGGCATTTAGTTCGTGTGCCTACTATACGGGTAGTTAAAGCACACGGGGGGTGGGGATTACAAGTGCTTGACATATCATATATAGTTCGATTCATTCACATTTCCCATACCTTCGCACCATAGGTACTTACTCTATGGCCCTAGGAGCTCGAAAGTTCATTACCACACTTACAAAGTAATCCACCTATCCCTATCTTGAACTAGTTCTATTCAGTCCACCTAATTACACCCTATATCTTTAAGGTCCATTCTAATTCTATCCTTCCGGATAGGTCTTCCAAATGTTCTCTTCCCATTTGGTTTGCCAGTCAGTACCATGAACAAGGTTCTAGGTTCTCCCCTTTGTGCTGCATGTCCTGCCACCGTAATCTACGAGACTTGATTACCCACCACATGGACAATAAATGGCAACCCCAACAGCAATTCAAAATAAAGTATCTCTAGTTTCCTTAAGCACAGCCTCATTGTTCGTGGATATGGTCGATACCAATATTTGTTTTGTCTGCTAGCACAAGGCTAGCAAAACAACTATTACACATTAAACAAAAGTTAACACATATCAAAAATCATTATTACGATAGAGATCTTCTTGATATATTCATTTATAAAGGCATAATATAGTAGTTTAAATTCGCAGGCCTACATTAACCATAGGGTTGTTAATGACTTAATCCAGATATCAGGGAGAAGGAGGAAAGCTTAGAAGAAATGCATTGGCGTCAGCGTGGAAAGAGAAAACAACAGAGAAAACGACACGTGGCAAATAATTCCAAGTGCGCGCAGCCTAGATTGGATTCGAGCCCCAAAATCTCCGTTAACGGTGATCAAGTTCGATAAGAATCCTTTATATTCCAGAATAACAGAATAATAATAAATTTTAGTGTCATCTGGCCAGGAGGCTACGATAGCTCAATATTTACTTTGTGTCTTTTGTTAACACCATTTTGAAAAGAAGGTTCGGATTCAATATTAAGATGAATTTGAACGTTGTTATGTGGGCCACCAGATAAGAGTTCCTACTTCAATTTCAGTGTTAAATGTTCTAGATGACCTTGAAATGGTGAGATTAAGATAGCAGTATTTTCAACACTTTAGCTCAATCTGCAGTGCACCTGTCTACTTGAGCTGTGACCCGGGCTCAATTCGAGGGATGGCCAAAAATGTATTAGGTATATTTAAAGTTAGGCCTTACTCTTGCTTGGATATGAATTAACGGCCAGAGAAGGGAAAAGGATTAGGAAGAGGGTGTTGTGTCTCTTTGAGAGTTAAGCTAGTTTGTAAATCATGTGCTGATATAATAAATTCATAAATTGAAATTTAAAGATACCAAATATAAAAGGCATACAAGACGCAGAGTAGCCGAATTAAAGAAATACACGTAAAGATTGTATTATAAAACAACGTACCAGTATTTAATATAAATAATAAAACATCCTTAAATTAATAAATTTATTTGTATAGGGTTAGACGGGCCTAAAATGACATACCACTTTTAAGTTTTAAAATATCGTCTAAAATATATTTTTTAGATTTAATGTTTCAAATAAACTTATTTCAACAGAAATAAACTTGTTCTTACCAAATATATTATTTGACTTAATCTGGATTTCCTGAACGAAATTAAAACACTAATTAACTTTATAGAAGTTTAAACCAACCCAAAAAGAACCAATCATTATATTCTTTTATCTAACTTAAAGACCTTATAAACCCTTAATTTACTTCTGTGAGCACGTGGGATAAGGCGTCAATCTCGTCTGGTTTGGTTTTCCAGTGACGGAGAAGTCGTGATTTGAGTACCGACCATATTCACCAAAGTTAAATAGTTTTTAACTGATGTTAATGTCACTGAATCAAACTGTTACGTAAAACCCTATTATAGAATTCAGCTGCAAGAACGCTTAAGACCCTACAGGCCCACCTCCAAACATTGCCTAGTCTTTGAGAGACATGGTTTAAAATCCTAAAAACGGGTATCCACTAATGCGTATCCACGTATCGTGTCATCATTGCTTATCATCTGGTGATACGATACTGTTCAACACTGGCTGATTTTTTTTTGTCTCATCACTGCGTACCCATATTATAATAGAGGACATAGGACTACGATTCGTATCGAACTTGAGTGTTCAGTTCTAGTTATTCTGCAGCAAATAACAGCAGCCTCTTACATTTTTATTCATTATTCGATTTTGAAAAAAAACCCACCTAAAATGATCGCGTTGGTGAGTGTCAAAATTGTAAATACTCAGGGAGGTATATAGTGGAACAAGTTTATTGGCTGACTTAAATTTCCAGTCTGTCATTAGATTGTACGAAAATTTCACTAGGATGCTGCTAATTGATTTGGAGTTTTTGCTATCTTCAATTGAGTCTAAAACTTCTAAACAAGATACTACATGTATGTTTCTATAAACCATATTGTCTCCTCCTTACTCCATTCCGTTGGGCCAAAAATATCGTGATAACAACAAAAACCTTACTAACAAAAAACAAATATCGACACAAGGTTTCTGCTGAGCGTCCTCGACAGGAATGAGCGTGCAACACGGTAAAATGGTTGCCTGTACACTAATGTTTCAACATAGTGCCGTATCATCCCTTTGATGTGATGGCGAAAAACCGATAAATGACCGATCGGGCCCATTGCTTATCTTTTGATCACATTTGATTCACCACTTTGCAACGATTTCCCGTCTCCGCTGATACGCAACGGTGACACGTTACGCTGATGCCCAACAAATGGATACCCGCCTTAATGGTATTAAAATTTATTGGATGTTACACAAAGCAAATCACGTCATGAATAGGCGATTCGTAGCTTCCTATAAGTGCGATGCAAGGCATTGTTAATAATCCCACTTGATTTAAATAAAACATTTATTTTCTCAAAATAAATCATAAGCAAACATAGAGTTTAATTTTCTTCACATGGTGAACTTAACAGTTGTTCAATATCTGTCAAAGGTGTCCTGGAATTTAATGACAAATTTTCTCTTCATTTAATAAGTATGTCATCTAATTCTGCTCTACTCATGACAGATATTCAAGAACTGTTTATATTACAATGTATATAAAATTAAACTCTGTGTGTGTACTGAAGCAATATTTTATTTATTTTAGCCAATTTTTTTTTAACATTAAAATTGTAAAAACACTGGCCTTTTCTCGCGTTCCCTACATCCCCACCTTAAATTATTAATAATATATCTATACTTAAATGTCTATAGCAAATAAAATGATTAAAAATAAATATTCCAGCCAATCCAGTTGATGACTAGTTATAGGCTTAAAACTTCATATTAAAAAAAAAACAATCATGAGAAAGAAAAAATATACTCTGTGGTGGAAATTATAAACTAAAAAACGCTGAATACTTTCCGAGAAGAGGATTAAGTTTAACGAAGTTCACTAAGAGATTATAGTCCTGCTTGTTGGTTTTTTTTCACCTTTCCCTTGCATTATTACTCTCTAGTCTATTTCATCCAAAACTTCCCCTTCTCTGAAATTCCCCGATTCATTTAAACTTAATGATCAACTCCAATAATTTAAAACTCTTTTCCTGGAAAATCTTTACGCTCAACACTGCCCTTGAAGCCTTCAACGCTTCCAAACCTTAACATGATTCCAACATTCATATTCGTTGAAGGTATGTTAACGAGATTTAGAAGACGGTTCTTTTCGTAGGTAAAAAAACTTGTTCAAAAACGATTCAGTTTTATTTATGTTTAAAAATAAATAATACCATTTTACTTGGGTTTAATTACGTGTAGTCATTTTCCAAGAAGGAATTAGTGATAGCTTTCGACACAAATCTTTTACTTGTGTATGATATAAATCGGTTTGCACTAAAGGAAACTATCGGTTTCGTTCATGTGACTTGACATAATCGTAACGTCATGTGTATTTTTCACTTTGTTTTAATAGTGGCTCACCCGCATATGTGGGCAACGGTTAAAAGGCGTCAATCTCATCTGGTGTGTTATGTCAGTAATGAGAAAGTTTGGGGTTTGAATCTCAGCAGGGTGCACTGAGATTTTTCTCCCTTAATTTTTATCCTACTCTCCCTGCACTCAATTGTTGGTACACTTTCTAAACTCTCTACCTTTCTCATCGCTATCCCGATAGTGTAAATATGCGAATAGCCTGGACAATACGCGGAACATTGGTTAGTAAAAACTCACAAATTAAATATCAAGAATAGCCTATTAAACACCAAATGAAAGAGGAATAATTTGATGTCAAGTTATCTAACTAATTTTATATTCTTAATAGTGGCTCGTTGCTGCGATATCTGCAGATTATCGCGTTAGAATGTATTCAACTTTTTTTTTTACTGGGAAAAGTTCTATAGAATGAAGCCTCATTTGACTTTCTAATTAAAGGTTTACTTGTCAAAGGCAACTTTCAATTGATTTTGATCTTTCAGTGTTTAATTTTAAGCAAAAAGTAAGTTTTTCTTCCTCACCCTACGATTATAACTTTAAAACTACCACTTTCCCAGCTCTTTAATTATTTGTTGTGCTTTACTACTTAAGTAAGAATTGAGTTATTATTTTTAAACAAAGAGAAATATTCTATTTATCGATATAAATCATAAACAAATCAGGGTTCCCATGGTGATGTAGGCAAAGAATGATTGTACAGATGAGCCCTCCACGCACAGCAGAAAATATGGAAATATGCTGGATAAATCATGTTTTCTATGGAAGATACTATTTTGCCGACATCCTGAACCCTTAGCTTTTAAAATGAGTGACAGTTTGTCAAAATTGGTTCAGCCGTTTTCTCATAATTTCAATTAACGTAAATGGGCTAGCAGAGAAAAAGTGAGAGTGAGCGTGAGTATGTAAGTGTGTGAGTGAGTGTGAGAGAGTAAATATGAGAAAGTGAGTGGGAAAGAGTGAGTCTTAGAGATTGCGAGTGAGTGAGTGTTATCGAGTGAGTGTGAGAAAGAATGTGTGAAAAGAATAGAGTGGGAAAGTGAAGGTTGGTCTGTGTGTGTGTGTGTATGTGTGTGAAAGAGAGAGAGAGACAGTGTGAGATAGTGAGTGCGTGTGAAAGCGTGTGTGTATGTGTGTGTGTGAGAGAGAAAGAAAGTGTGTGTATATGTGAAAGATAGTATTTTCGCTAAATTGACTACTTAACCTTTTAATTTGCGAATATAGTCAATATTGTTTACTTAAATTCAAATTAACCATAACAACATTACAATAACCATTAATGTTTCCCCAGTCTAGGAAATTAATTCCCTCAATTAAAATATATCTAGGTAAAACATGTGCTAGGACCAGCTATTATAACAGCTATTTTGTGATCAGAGATAAATATTTAAAAATAAAGAAGGAAAAGTATCCATGCAAACAAAGTTAAATATTTCTAGCATACTATCAATGGTTTTTTTAGTTATGTATAGATTTCCCCCATGATTTTATATTTTTTCCACCGTACAACTTAAATAAGTGTTGAGTTATTATTTTTAACCAAAGACAAATATTTTACTTGCAGAATGAGTTATTATTTATAACCAAAGATAAATAATTTATTCACTGGTATAAAACCATACACAAATAATGGTTTCCATGGTGATGTAAACAAAGAATGAAAGGCTTAAGACTTTCTGAGATAGATTTTCGTAGGAAACTACAATTCCCGACATCTCGGACCCCTAGCCTTAAAAATGAATGATCGTTTGTCAAAATCAGTTCAGCCATTTTCTCGTAGTTCCAACTACCTGAAATGGGCTTATCAAATTTTATTATAAGATTCAAAATTGTTTTATCGTTTTTGATCCTATAATACATACCAAAACATATTTAATCATCATTTTATCATGCGAGAAACAAAACGTAGATAATATTTTCACGAACTTAACAACTTAACCTTTTAATTTTCGAATTATGCTCAATATTATTGATTTAAATGCAAATTAACGATGACAGCATTCCAATAAAAAATAAATATTTCCCCAGTTTAGTCATCTCAATTTAGATGTGTTATGACCAGCATCCAAAGATAAAATTGTAATGTGTTCAGACCAACAAATAAAGATTGAGCTATTATTTTTTAGCCAAAAAGATATAGTTTATTTAGAGCTTTACAGCCATGCAGCAAATAACGGTTCCCACGGTGACTAGGCAAAGAATGAAAAACTGAAAATTCTCTGTGAAAATCGGGTTTTCGTGGAAAACTATTATTTTTCTCGACATCTTGGACTCCTAACCATTAAAATGAGTGGTCGTTTGTAAAAATCTGTTCTGTCATTTCCTCATAATTTCTACCATCGGAAACGGGCTTATCAAATTATATATAAGACTAGCTCGCAGACCTAAGATCATCTTATATTGGTGAATAAAAGAGAACATAGTGTTTTTGACAGTTTGAGCACCGTAAATAGATTATATTTCAAGACCCAATACGAGAGAGACTGGGGTAGAAATACCGACCTAATGCACCAAAGACGCATTTTTCGTCTGGGTGGTAATCATCGTGTGCAATGTGACCAGATGCCTTTAGCGCAAAGGAGGACAAGGGCTCCCAAAATGTAGGACACTCAAGAAAAATGTAGGACGTTACAAAATAAAATTTAAAAATATGATTGTATAAATTCATTAATTTGTTTTATATTATTATCACCGCGTCTTACTACCCGTTTGGGTTATACGCACTTAAGCTAATGTACAATGGTAGGGTGATTGTGAGATGAAATGGAGGACCTACAGTTTAAAGTGGAATCCGAACCACGGTGGAGGCCTAGCATTCCTCAAATTCACAAGTTGTGATTAATACACATCTTGTCAGAGGTGATAGGAAGGGTTTGGCAATCAGATAAATCTGTGCCGGGACTGAGGATTGAACCCCGGACCCCAAGCACAGAAGTCTGACACCCCTACCCTTAGACCACCAGGTCACCTCTAATTTTTTTTTTATAAATAACCATATTGCATATTTTACTGTACTTTAAAGCATATTTTTCAGATGAGCTTTTCCTTTTTTAAATGCCTTTTTGACTTACAATATACTAAATAAAACTTTGAACAAGTCAAATGCTAACAATTATTCTTAACCAAAAACAAACCCTTTATCGAATCTACATTCAAATAATTTCACTCATTTGTCCATTGTGCATAAATTAAAATGAGTAAAACCTCTCAACATTGGCATTGTGTACTGGTAATGAAAACAAAATCTGCCATTTTCAGTTGTTCTGAATGACATTCCTTATGTTTGCTACTTACAAAATATTCTACTCACTTATCACACTTTGAGAGAAAATAACATACAAAAAAAAAAGTCAAAATGAACATTTTTGAATTTTTGAAAATTCCTCCTGCACACCGGACAACAAAGGGTTGAAATGTAGAAAATGTTAGGGCAAAGGAGGACGTATGGTTAATCTGATATTTTACCATTATAGACAGTATGACAAAAAATAAAAGACACTACTGTTTGGATCAAATACAGACCAACGGTGCAATTAAATAGTTTTTTTTTACCAAATTACATTCTCACTTACTTATCAGCCTTTTTCATGGCAAACGCTGAGGAATTTTCTTAAAACTTGTCCATATCTCCCTGCCCAATGTTCACATAAGCTACTGTACGTTGCTTTTATTTAGTATTGGTACCAAAGTGAAGTGTCTACTATTTTATTTTTCCAAAAAGGAAACCCTCAACCCTACACACATTTCTATATCCAAACCTAGGATGCGTGGACCTCACAGGTGAATGAATAGTTTGTAACGAACCTCCTCCAACCCTCCCCTTCTTTATCGCCCTCGCGACCGCCAAACATTCAGGGCACGTAGTGAGGATGGCATGTTGCGTGATATCTAGCCACTTTGTCTGATTTCGTCAGCACACCTGGCTTATGATGTTTCCATATGTATTCATATACGCAATTATTTCTCTAACTAGTTGCGGGTTACAGCTTGTAGACCTGTACGAGAGGTTGTAGTTATAAGGGGCAGAGGTTTTATCCCGAGTGGTGCCTGTTAGAATGTGGTATGTGTACGACATATTAACCATATATTCTTATTCCTTTAGTTAGAGTGTTGATTTTATATAGTCAAGAAATCCTAGCCTACTATCTTGAGATTTTAGCTACAGAAAGGGTGCTCTTAGCACTAGCTACTAGATTAACTAAATTATTTCTTGACCAGAGTTTCAGAGAAGAAGTGAGAGAGATACAGCACTTTGCCGTAAAACATCACAAATGCCACCCATATGGCCTTGAGGATTTATTTCAATTTGATTGCCTGCACTTTCACACACTCACTCTCCAAACAAAAGGAAACAAGACTATTCTACAGTTGTGTTAAGTGGTTGTGAGAGAATGGATTACATGTTGTATATCCTAATACAGACATCGCACTTCGCGTGTTTGTTTGCACTTCTGCAGCAAATTCTACAGCAGAACTAGCTTCCTCAAGTCAAAAGCAAAGAAATCATTTTATACATTACAAAAATGATGGAGGACAAGCTGAATTCCATAGTAATCCTGTCCATAAAGTCACGTTTTCAAACCTCTCTCTCTTATGATGTCATTAACACTCTGGCTTCTTAGAGAATGCCTTTATTTAACTTATCAGTGGAGCAATTTATGTAAATGGTAGGTCATAATAAAACGTATTTTTAGAGATATTCTGCTAATTTTATATAAGGAGAACCCCTTTTTTAAATTTACTTGGATGAACTGTTAGTTTTGTAATTTTCTAATCATTAAAAAATATAAGTAATAACTATAATTACAATTATTTTAAGAAAAATTAGTAAAACCAATAGGTAAAAGGTGGCCAAATATTGTTTGTACACAGGCTGCAATAAGACGTGCCCCATTAACTGAGTAGCTTGGACACACGATTGAACCATGCCAGATAGCGCATCATAATGGGGTTTCTGCACTCTTCTCAAGAAAAAAACAAAATGGAGATTTCTTGGATATAACTTTGTCTTAAAACATTTTCTTTTCCACATCGTAAAATTATTTCGATTGTGGTAATAGCATTCTTATGGAATCATCAAGAAGAAATTTGTGACATCAAAGTTAAATTTTGCAAAGTAATAATTTTGGAGAGTATCATATTATTATATATTTCAAACAGGTTTTTAGCTTTTCCTAACTCAGTAATAAAATTTATATCTATTTACACTATAAATATAGTATTGTAATTATTTTATACAGGGAATATATTTAACAGTCATTACTTTTCAACGGTGATGAATAACTGCATTGCTTAGGCTATGTTTATTTTCGTTTTCGACTTAACTTACAGTCACCCACTTCGGTGGTCACATGGTCTAAGGCGCTACTCTCACAATAGACTAGACTGCCGATGACGGGGAGATCGTGGTTCTATCCCGGTCGGGTGCACTGAGGATATTTTCCCTAAATGATTTCTCACTCTATTACTAATAAATGTGGGCACACTTCCTCTAAATTAAGCCTTCCCCATTTCAAACCCATTATCGTAATTAGTACATAAGCTTATAGACCAATTGAGTGATAAAACGCGGCGCTTAAAAAAATGGACGTTTAATATATTTCCATTCAAAATTATAATTGTTAAGAATTTACAATATGCATAAAAAACTCATCTCAACTCAGAATTTAAAGCAGCTAAAGTACCAAGTTGCACCAATACTCTTATCCAGGTGCTTGGAAACTAGGTGATGGACCCAAGAGGCTCTCACAATCGTCTCAAAGACCGTTCGGATAGCGAAGTGCTGATCACAAGGGGTACTTGGGAAACTCCCACTCAGTAACCCTTGGAGTAATTGGATTACACATATATTTATCGACGCTTGTAGTTTTGACATTTTCTTTAATTTTTGCTTACTAATCATTTTCTTTCGGGTATTTTTCGGGAAATGCGACTGCCCGTCATTTAGAAATAAGGTTAAAATCATGGTGTGACCTATATTGTGGGGCACACGATTTAATGTTCTCGTGCTTCCCTTTGGAAGTCAACACATCTTGTATTCAGACATCGGCTTCACCACGTTAGGGCCAACGTCATAGTCTTGAAGATATTATTTTTCCCTCAGCGATGGCAATGTCATCCATTTAAAGATTTAAGAAAATCCCAAATAAATTCATAGTAATGTCTTGTACACTCCTTTTACCCTGAAAGTAAGCATTCTTACCTTTTTGGATTACAACATGGCCTTATCTTATAAGCTGCACAATAATGAAACCATGCAAGGTAAGCTTGTTACCTGTCAGGGTAAACGAAAGTTACAGTAGCCCCATGTCTTATTTGGTGCTGACTGACAGTTCACAGCTGACTTCTGACAGTCAACATTTAGGTATATACCTAAACTTTGACTGTCAGAAGTGACAGCTGCTAAACACATGTTTTTTACAGATCATATGGTTCGGCGTAGGGATACATAATTTGGTCTGGTAGCTTTTCAAAGCCGTCAGCTGTCAGCTGTGAGCTTTTCAGTCAGCACCAAAGAAGCCATGGGGCTACTGTACATAATGCAGATATAGTTATACTGTAGCTCAAAATGTTTCCGCCATGAGTTACTCAAGTAGTACTCATGCCATCCAGTAAAAGCGGGTCATTTCATGTAAGTCATTTAACATGACCGTCTTCATCTCTAAATTGTATCTGGATTGTTGCTTGCAGCTTTACTACCTGTTAACTTCCCCCTTAGCTTACAATGTCTAGATTGCTCAGTTAGCAGAAGACACGTCTACTTACTGCCCCCCTTATTATTCCTTCTCTTCTCCACTCAATTGCAAACATAACTAATCTATTGCTCATGAGAAGGTCAGAATTATGGTCTTTCAAAAAACGTATGTGTAGTCCTACATAGAGAAAATGGTTAATTTTAACACAAAGGTTAAAAATAGTCCTCTCAATAAAAAATAGTTTTAACCTTTTTTTTAATTAACTTAATGGCAAGTTTTGTTTTTACCACCGCAACTTACTACTTGTTCGGGTTATTCGCATATGTACCAATTTACGTTAATGTCTTAGAGATGAGTAAGGTTAAATTTAAAGGAAGTGTACTCATATTTAGGTGGAGTGAGAGTGGAAAACCATTTTGGAAAAATCCCTCTCAGTAATCCAGCTGGAATTCTAAAGCCGATCTCCCTATCATTGTAAGTCTAGTCCTACACGATAATGACGCCTTAGACCATTCGGCCACCGAAGCAGGTAGGCAAGTTATTAAACGTTTGAAATTTCGATGCGCTAGGCCGCTAGCTTTAGGCCATGGTTACATAATGGATTCTATTTCTTACGGTGACCTGGTGGTCTAGGGGTAAGGTATCGGACTTCTGTGCTGGGGTTCCGGGGTTCATTCCTCAGTCCCAGCACGGACCTATCTGATTGCCAAACCCTTCCTTCACCTCTGACAAGATGTGTATTAATCACAACTTGTGAAGTTGTGGATTGTCAGGCCTCTCACCGTGGTTCGGATCCCACGTTAAATTGTAGGTCCTCCATTTCATCTCACAATCACCCTACCATTGCACATTAGCGTAAATGCGTAGAACCCAAACGGGTAGTAAGAATAATAATCTATTTCTTACTTTAGTTAGTGGTCCGCTAACGCGCTAGTTTCGTGTTAAGTTAGACTGCCGAAGACGAGGAGATCAAGGTTCGAATCTCGCCCTGGTGAACTGAGGGTGGTTTTCCCTAAATAGTTTTCCACTCTCCCTCCACACAAATGCGGGCTCACTTCCTCTAGCCTATATTTAACCTCCCAATTCCTAACCCATTAGCATAATTAGTACCTAAGCGTATAACCCGAACTGTTAGTAAGACACAGTGCTAAGTATTATTATTATTATTAGTTGTAAGCTGAACACAAAATTTATCGACGCATTATTCTAAGGGAGGGATGAGAATAATAGATTTGAGGGGGAAAAACACATTCGCACTAGCGTGGAGAAAGAAAGGGAAAACCAAAATGACCCCCCTCTCCCCTTGAGCACACCCCCAGTGGAAATTGAATTTCATATTTTCCTGTGTCAAGTGAAAGTGGCAAGTGTCTTGAACCCCTCGGTCACGGCTCCAGGATGAACTTTAATCGTAATTTACTTATTTTATGGTGGAAATGCTAAAATTGTTTGGATAAATTAGCCTAGTAATAATAATAATAATAATAATAATAATAATAATAATAATAATAAATAAATAAATAAACTGCATGCACCACAACTTGAAAAACGTTAGTATGGATTCAAAGTCGAGTATTATTTAATGTGAGAATAGAGAAGTGACTTCGATTGATGAAGAGTTATCTGTGCCATTGTTCAAAGAACGTGCAGTTCTTTTAAATAAAGGGCAAAACTTACTCCATGGAACATTTTTTGAAAACGTTCCTATTTCTGTTGACGTCATTTACCCCAAATATAATGATAGCCCTACAACAAATTAGGTAACGAGATGGATCAGTGTTGGAGATGACGAGTTTTAACCTAACGCAGCACCTGGTGCTTGCGTGTCAGCGTTGCGTGAGGACCGGCTCACCATGTTACGCAGCTCAATACTTGCCGCAGATTTGACTGCAGGGCTAACATTTTGACAGCAATGATATGTGAAAATGAATACCGGTATTGATAATGTTAATTTTTTTATTGATAGTCTATCTTTGAAGCTGGTTTGCTAAATCTATCTGTTTGAAATATTATTGAATACAAGTTAGACTTTGGATGTAGCATTCGTTTAGCTGCGTGTTCAGGAGACAGAGGACATTTTAGGGTTTCCAAATTTACCTTGTTTCAATATTAGTGTAACATAATTTATAATCTCACAACTAGGGCATCACCGTGAATAAACAAAAAAACAATGTTCTGTTGTGGGCGAAATTAAGATAAACTTAAATTTTATGAAATTGTAAAAAATCCCAAACATAACATAATTTAAGTGGCCAGATTAAAGTGGGATGGAAGAGGACGCGAGAGAAGGCCAGTGTTTTTGCAGTTTTTATGGCAAAACACTTTTTTGGCCAAAATAAATAAAATATTGCTCTAGTACAAACATATGATTTAATTTTCTTCATATGTTGATATCAACAATTCCTGAATATATCTGTCACGAACATGGTGGCATTATCTAACAAACTTTTCTTAAATGAAAATAAAAAGTTGTCATTAAATTTCAGAACACCCTTGAAAGATATTCAAGAAATTTTGAAGCCACCATGTGAAGAAAATTAAATTCTATGTTTATACTAGAGCAATATTTTATTTATTTTGGGCAAAAAAATGCCATAAAAACTGCAAAACCACTTCCTTTTATCGCGTCCACTTCCATCCCACCTTAAATGAGCCCAGTAAGTTGAATTATTTTTAAAATATATTAATTTAAGTGAAAACAGATAGACAGGTCTATAAAAAGATCAATAAAATAATTATTTTGATATTCTTTGAAACTTATGTCGACGTACTAAGATCACTACCGTTATCGGTGGGAACGTGGAGTAAACGTCAAACTAATTTAGTCTGGTTTGCTAATGATGGGGATGTCGGGGTTGAGTCCCAACCAGGTATATTGATGATTTTTTTTCTTAAACTGTTTAACATTCTCCCTCCATGCAAATGAGATTGCACTTACTCTAACTATACCGTATTCATTCTTACCCTACCATTGTAGTTAAAATGTGAAAAGCCTCGATTAGCATGGTGCAATAACAGTTTCAAAATCGATTTACTATCCCTCTAGCTAAAGCTTTCCTTAGAAACACAACGTTTACAAATGAATACATATCTTTCGGTGATAAAATCATCTTTTTTTAGGTTTAGAAATATATATAAATTATAATTTAACTATCAATAAGATTTTAAATCCCACATTGAGTGTGATAATATAGGAATTGTAGATTAACATTGGGGAACTTTAACATTGTTTAGTTGACTTACAAAAAAAAGCACCAGAGTTGGAAAGCGAAGAAAAATAAAGTTATTAAACTCCTTGGTATTATCTCATAAAAATAACTATTTTGTTAATTTTAAAAATAATCTTTGGTTGATAAATCATTTGAATCACTGTGATGAATTTAAATTAAGTCACTAGAGGGTGCACTCCAAAAATCTTTACTTGTCATATCAAAAGTCATTTTAAACTATCCAAATTATAGTTGGCACTATTTATTACTTACTTACTCCCTGAGATCAGAAACTCTAATTTTACTACCGCACTTACAAAAGTACGCTACCTATTTCGTACCTTAAGCTAGTTCTATACACTCCACCTCATTACACCCTATTTATTTAAGGCCCATTCTAATATTGTCCTCCCATCTGCGTCTAGGTCTTCCCAATAGTATATTTCTATTAGTTTTAAGTTAATACCTTGAACGCAGTTCTAAATGTCTGGTAATAAGTACAGGATATGTAGTTCATCATTATGTAACCTTATCCACTCTCCATTATCTTCATCTCTTTTTGTACCAAATTTTTCATATAAGCGTGTTTTAGAACACCCTTAATTGCCTCTCATCATGTATTTACTAAAATTACAATATTCTTTGTTGATCTGTCTATTATCTGACTATATTACATCCAATATTTAGAACGATGATATACAACTGCTATAAATATAGTAGTACATAGCTAAAAACTAACTAACGTCCAACAGATAAAAAAGGTTGACCCTTTATTTAATTAATAATCAACTCAAAATCTCTCTTCACAGGAAATTTACCAAGGTAAGAAATGAAAAGTTTTGAGTTGAGTTATATTCTGAGTGTTTCCCCAAAATTCTCCCTCCTCATTTCTGTCATTATATATGCATTGAAGGTGTACGGATATGGTTGTATTTTCATCTCTCCCAATAGGGTTTATGGAACGTAGATTCTCGACACGATGTCCCATCTTGGTCTATTTTTGTGATTATTCATTTCGATCTGATTCAAGCACTTAAGCACGTTTACTATGTAGCATTCTATTAATTAATCTGTACATATAAAAAATTAAGACAGTGTAAGATTGTTAGTCCTGTTTACCTCTACATTTTGTGATAAAAAAATAGGTTAAGATAACACCTTTGTGCATTCCGTTTAACCTGAGAGGTTGCACGGTTGCCTTAACGTGTTACATTATGATGCAGTTTAAAATAATTTTTTCACCGTATATTTCACTTGTACAGGTTATACGCATCTATGATAGTTACTTTAATAGAGTAGGGTTGAGGAAGGAAGCATTTAAGAGGTAATATACCTGAATTTGCGTGGAAGGAGAGTGGGAAACCATTTAGGAAAAACCAGCCTAGTAGACCCAACCAGGATTTAAACCCTGATCTCCAGAGCATCAAAAAACAGTATATCCCGAGAGAAATGCCTTACTTAGATTGTTTAGCTACCGAAGCGGGCCTTGTAAGATAGGTCCTTATTGTAATCGATCAAAGTAAGACTGCCATCTTTCAGGGTAGATGGAATGTACAATACATGATTTTGGTTAGGTTTTCGTGGATAGCGGTTCTACTTTCGATTGTTTAAGATGTTATCAGCGACAGCCAGCAGTCTTTTAAAAAACAATATAGCATCCATGTTTATGTTATTTTGTTCTGTTCGCACAACTGACAAATTGAACAATTCTTTGTGAATTCGATTGTTTGACAATTACTTGAAATTTATTTTAAGTGTAACATTTTTACCTCTGAAATTATCGTCAATTTTTATTAGCTCACACAAACTGTAATGTTTTATTAACAATAATTTTCTTTTTCTTTTAATACTAAGAAATCTCATGCCAGAAAATGACTTCAATGTAATGTAATATTTCTTTATCACCTTCTTTCAGGGGCAAAACTATTTATTTGATTAAATGTATTTGTAAGTTAAATAGGCCTATATTTTAAATCGTGGTTTCACCCGCTTCGGTAGCCACATGGTCTAAGGGGTCACTCTTCAAATAGACTGGACTACAGATGACGGGAAGATCGGGGTTTGATCCTGGTTGGGTCTACAGAGAGGGGTTTTTCCTAAATGATTTTCCATTCTCCTTCCACACAAATGCTATTGCACTTCCTATAAATTTAACCATCATAATCCCTAACACATTAGAATAATTAGTACATAAGCGTATAACCCGAAAGGGTTAGTAAAATGAGGTGCTTAAAAATAAGAAAAAATCTTAGTGTATTTAGGTAGGGTAGTAAAATGGATGTTGCCCGTCCAGAGAACAACCGAGTTTTTCTTTAAAATCATCCGTACTGTGCTAAATGACAGTGTAATAGAGTGTTTAACTTTTGTACCTGCCTCATCTATACAAACAAATACAATGTCAGTAGATATATAAAGAAATGACAGAAATACTTAATTAGAATGATATATGAAAATACGTGTTTGTTTAAACATACAAGCGTTGTTCATTTATTTTAAACTAGCAAAAGTACCCGGCTTTACCCGGGGTAGCCAAGCAATGCATTGCTTGACTACACCGGGCAACGTTTTTCTTTGCTTCAAACAAATATTTAAAAAACCTTCATTTTATTTCTTACGACCCAGTTTTTAATACATTTTAAGAAATTTAATCAACAGTTTAAAATTCCTGTTTCGAGGTGCACATTTTTATGCATAGGGGCTATTAATTTTAAAATTTCAGCCGTCTTCATGGGGTGAATATCGCACAATGCTAATGACAAATAAACAAACTCTTCATTTTATTATTATAGACTACTTCGATTATACTAAACGTTCCTCGATGCTTTTCGTTCAACTTTATTATGAAGATGAGCTGGAAGGGAATGTGGTTATTTTGCTGTTTTTGTAAAAAAAAACAGTTTTTTTTTGTCAAAAATAAAAGTGTTGCATTAGTAGATACGTTTAGTTTAATTTTCTTTACATATGATTTCACCAGCTCTTGAATATTTGTCACGCGCATCGCTCAATACTTAACAAGACATTATTCCTTAATTTATAAAAATCTATTTAAATGTAATTATTCTCATGACAAATATTTAAGAGCTGTTGAGGTTATTATCTGAAGAAAATTAAACCAAACGTATATACTGAAGTAATATTTTATTTATTTTGAAAAAAAAAATGTTTTTTGTCGTAAAAACTGCAAAAATACTAACCTTAAGTAGCTTTCCCTTCCATACCCACTTAATATTTCACTGATATCTTTATGTCACTTACACTTGCATCCATTACTGTTTCTAGCCTATGGCCTGGGTCACTTTCTTATTCAAGTAATATATTTTTCCACTACCGGCATGCTAGACCTGCCGTAGCTTCATATGCCTTATAATATAACTTAAGATTAGAACAGGCACAACATCCAATCACCGGCCGTTAATTTATCAATGTGAAAGGGTAAACCCAAATTGTTCAGCCATGCCGGGAATCGAACTCGGGGCCCTTAGTTCAGAAGGCAAAGACGCTACCGACTGAGCCTAGGTGTCGGATTTTTATCTAGTAATAATTCATAATTACTGTTTCTATGAAAGTCTTATAGCTTGTAAAAATTGCAGCTTTTCTTAAACACAGAGGTTTCTTCTTGTACTCCGCCGATTATATACTACGCAAAGAAACATCTATATTCTAGAACGATTAGGCATCGTGATTATAATGACCTCATTAAATTACCTTGGTATACAGGTATCAATAATTTCAAAACCCTTGGTTAAGAAACCCAAATAAAAAGCGAATTTTTAGAGGGTGATGGTTTTGAGATCATCGATTATGAGATTTATGTCACTTTGCAAACAAAGTCAACGTCCTACAGACTCGCTTAGTGTATTTTAGCACTACGTCTTGACTTTTGAGGCGTTAATTTTATATTAGGTTTATATTGTTCAAAAGTTAAAAAAAAGTTAAACTATTACATACCGGTACATGATTTGATTAAATGATTCTCACACATTAAATAAATATTAAATCTCAGGTACAGCTATGTACCATTTCCTGTTCATATTTTTATTCATACTTAAATTATCTTCTATCGTGAAAGAAGGCTATTTTGTGATAAAATTATATATCATGATATCAAGATATGTTATTGAGTTTATTCGGAATGCTTAAATTAAAAATGTATTCTACCCTCATAAAAACGTTTTACCGTATATTTTCCTATAAAAAATGTAATAGTATTTTATCTTAGTAAAGATACGGCTTGGAATTGAAGTTTTAGTCATGTAATATTAGTTAATATTATTTATAATTGAAAAATGATATTATCTTATAGCTATGTGGGATTTATGACTTGTAGCAAAGTCTTAACTAAAGTATTTTAAAATTAGAGAAGTTATCCGTCTGTTTCAATCTATGGAGAATATTTTCCAAACTAAACATTTTGTTTGGATACAACTCTAGACGATATATGAATATAGCGAGTAATATATCTAAAAAAAAAAAGTGCTCAAACTGGATTCAGTTAGAAGATTTTGATGTGAGAATTTAAAAATGATGATTCAGTTTCGAAGATGAAAGTTTTTTTTCTGTAGAGTACATTTAGAGATGAAAATTTTTCACAGTAGTGGATTGCAGCTTGATAGGTTTGTTAAGGTTCTGGGTTGGGGGAGGTGGAACCTATAGTAAATCCTATTACAAAAGGCTATCAAATAGTGTGTTGGGGAACGAATGGAGTGAGGGATTGGGGGAGAGCAAAATTTGTTCGCAAATACTAGATCCAAACAAATAGTGGCAATTAGAGATCACAACCCGCCTCGGTGGCGTAGTTGGCTAACGCGCTAGTCATGTTGAGCTCGACTGCCGTAGGACGGGGAGATCGAGGTTCGAATCTCGGTCGGGTGAACTGGGGGTAGTTTTTCCTAAATGGTTTTCCACTCTCCCTCCGCGCAAATGCGGGTTCACTTCCTTTAAATTCAACCTTCCCAATACCTAATCCATTAGCATAATTAGTACTTAAGCGTATAACCCGAACGGTTAGTAAGACGTGGTGCTAAATAATAATAATTAGAGATGACCATTTTTCGGTAAGATTTCAAGATCATTGAATCAAATAGGAAGAACATGAATTCGTTTTATTTTTATGTATTACTATATCTGGTCTACAGACTACAGCAGACCCAACGTTAGTGACACATTCAATTACATAGCGCTGTAGTCGGCGTGAGTTGGATAATAGGACTGGGATCCCTATTAATGCTTTATTGTAAATCATTTTATAATATTTCTGGTGTAAACGTGCTTAGCATAAGGTAGAAGGAAATGTGCTATCTCGTTTGCATTCGTTCATAGCTGGAATTTTTTTATAGAAAAAATTATTTGACAATTTTCCTAAAAATAATTTGTTTATTCTAAATGGTAGCAATCCTACCTTTCTTGTTTCCACTATGGTGCAGCTTATACATTAGGCCATAATGGAGATTGTCAAGGTAATACTCTAAGATTCCTCCCTAAACGAAGTACAGATTCAAATACTTATATTAAGCGACGTTCTTCAAAATAATACTTTAAGAGATGACACCTATATGCTGCGAGGCTCTTTAGAACGAACTCAAGGTGGAGTATGTATAGCGTCAGTCACTTCGTAATGAGCCTTTAGCTGCTGAATTAGAGGTTCTGGGTTCGATTCCCAGCTGGCACAGGGGGAATTTTCTTTAAATGGAATAACTTCCATGGTCACCAGGGTTTTATTAACTATGTTTTAAGTTAGGTTAAGATCTTCATTGGCTCCACACCCTCATATTCACTATCATCATACCCCCATCTTATCGATACATGAAAGATCCTCCACGGAAAGGATGTGCGGTTACTATATTCGGGCGTCCCCTGGGCAACGGTACTTTGGTACTGGCTAATATTTACGCAAACTGAGCTACAGACTGATGTAGCCCCCATTAATCGTTAAGAAACAATAACTCATTGATTGGCTTTCAAATCAAACTTCAAGGGTAGACAATTGAAAAATGTTTTGATCCAAGTCAGTTTGATTATATTTAATATTTAATTTAATGAAAAATTTAATAACAACTAATCCTAAACAATACACGTATATTTTATATAGTAAGAACCAATTCCAAATAAAATGGATGGTTTTGTAAGAATCAGTTTTATTTTTATAACTTGCTTAAAAGAAAGAACGAACTTTGAACGGCCTCTTAAATTGAACATAAATGTTTAGTGAGATGTTTTGAAAGCTATTTTGAAAAATAGTTTCCATGAGTCTTAAACTCATGTCAGATATATATTCGGGGTAGTATATATTTCTAGGAATCCTTTCTTCACTTAAATGTTTTCGAAAATACATCAAAATGGTTTTAAAGTCGTTCTTTTAAGAAAAGGTGCATTAAGTTACTATCAATCTGTATTATATATTTAATTTTTTCTCAATTTCTTGACAAACTTATTATTTTGGTTACAATACAGGTGCGCAATAATATTATTTTTTATTTTTCTTATTTTTTGCTTTTGAGTTCTAGTAGTACCAGAATTAAATGCGTTCAACCCACGTATAGTAAGACATAATGCAAAACAAACTATATAAAGTATAGATAGGAAAAATAAGAAAAGATATTTAGTTTTTTTACATTTATTGAATCATTTGCTATGCACATAAAGTTTGAATACAAAATATACATCTTACTTTATCTTATAATCGAGATATGATGGATATTGAAGTTTTGATTGCCTGAACTCGAAGAAGTGGTCTTTAAAACGTTGCCAGTTTCCAAGTATGTTTGTAAATGGGTCTAAAGCTGAAACCGTCTCAGGGATTTCGATCAAACTTAATATTTAAATGTTAAATGGTCATATATCAAGAAAAAATTGCGATTTTAATTCATGCTCTAAAATGAATGTTTTGATAATAAATAATTTTTGAGCATTCAAAATTGTTTTAAAAGCACTATAACAATTTTGTTCAAAGTATATAGTTGACGAGTGGTTTGCATTAAAACTAAAATTGAATACTTGTTTTTCAAAGATGACATTTTTTAAGGTTAGTTTACTGACGACTTATCTGTGAAAATTTAAAATTGTTCGAAAATGGTCGTATTATAGATGAATAGCAAGTAAAAGTTATTTTTTCGGGGATAAAAAAAAATCAAGTGGAGCTTATTGAAAAGAATATTTTGAAAATTTTGTTATAAACTATAATATATTATAAAAGTAAATATTTACAGTTCTGTTGTACCATTAATTAATTTATTTTTTATCCAAGAGAAACCCTCCCGGTTAATATAAAAAATAAAACAAAGCTTGTCAAGATCTCTTAATTCTGTCAATTGTTTAATTAGGATGTTTAATGTTATTTTATAAGCACACAGACTAACTTCGCTTAGAAATAAAACAAAACTTGACCAAGTCGTACGATTGGGTCAATTTTTTAATTTGAACACTTAACTATTTAACATTCGCTTCCTAAGCAAATTAATTATCACAGTAAACGACTTACAAACTAATTTAAGCTAGAAAAATAATCCTTATACCACACTTAACTACTTTAACACCGCGTCTTACTACCCATTCGGGTTATATGCTCTATCTAACCCTAACGTCGGATAATAGGACGAACTCATGCAAAGCATGGGTCACAACAAAATAAATAAGTTGAAATAGTGACCGATTTAGTAAAAATTTGATTTGATTCGCAAATATCCAACCAGAAGCATTAGAACAAAAACCTTTCTCTAACATAAATCAAAAGTTGATCTTTGCACAGTAAAAAACTTGGCCAACGACCCATAAGCATAATTCAAAAATATATAATTGATGGCTACAATGAATTTTATAAATAGAAAAATAATTAGTCACAAATTAGATACTTATAATAAAATTGCATATTGTATTTTATTAAAACAATTATTTGCTATCTTAGCATACTTCGATAGATTCAACTAAAATTCTTGATAGGATATGGTCATAATTAAGATTGTGTTTTTATTTAGTAATAAGTATAACATAAAAAAACCTAATCTTAATTTGTAATACATATAGGGTCTGTCACTCATGTCAATAATATATAAACTTATATTTTTAAGAGTGTAGTCGCTTTATATTTTATTTTGTGTATACATGCTAAAACTGAACAAAAACACTTTTATTAAAAAAAGGTTGCTTTTAGTTTCTTAATTAAAAAAAGTGCCTTTTAGTTGAAAGGGTGACTTGTTGTGACCCTTGAGATATTAAATATCTTCATGAACGTCACCTGCGATCGAACCAGGATCCATTAGTTTAAAGGTAGACCACTCTAACCATTAAAGAAAAGAGACGCTTTTCCAAACCTAACAATCAAGTAAATAAAACATGATACTCGACAGCGTGTTAGAAAGAGGAGGTATTATAATACTTAATTTTCAAAGACGGTCAACACGACAATAATAATTGTTGAAATGCACGGTTGTAAACAAACAAAAAATCACCCTGCAGGCACCAATAAAAACTCAGTTTATGACCAATAAAAGCTTTTCATTTCTACTTTATATATACTATAGCACCACAATTCCCCTGTCCCCTTCACCATCAACATACCTGATTAATATGATACTTAACTTTAGCGCACTCGAATCAAACAAATTGTTGGCCTGATTCCTAATTTACATTTCACTGATGACTAGAGAGTACTTAATAAATTCACTTTAGGAAAAAACAATCATATTTCCAGTTTTAAAAGACGTGTTCATAAAATTACACAGTAATTTCATAGTACACAGTAATTACACAGTAATAAACAATTCGAAACAATTATTTTTCATACCAAACTATTTAAGAACCAAACGTCTCCATATTGAAGCAACACAGTAATACACTGGAAAAGAAAACATAAAATGAAATTGTGTAAGTCCTACTGTTGAAAATAATGTTATTGCTTAACATGAGCACAAGTGGTCACAGGGATTAAGACGTCAAGCTCGCAATAGACTGAATTGTCGACAATGGATAGCATAAAGTTTTTTTCTGGTGTTTTCCCTATCACCTATTAATGCTAAAATACTCTCCCAACTACTAGATTAAGTAATTAATAACCCTTGTGTTGAACGTATTAACTAAAACAAATTACAGCACTTGGGATGATTTTGTTCCACAATGTGGTTTTTGTTTGTTTTTTAAGCACCGCATCTTACTACCCGTTAGGGCTATAAGCTAGTAAGTTATGGTTTTTAATACTCTCTACAGGGGAATTCTGGTGCATTTATTTAAAAATTAGTCTTTTTTTTCTTAATTTAAAATATATTTTGGTATTGTCCTGAGGCACTGTTAAAATTCTTTAAGTTTGAGAGTAAATGGAATTAAAAAAACACAAACGTTATAAAAAATGAGTGCATTAGATTAATAAATATATATTGAAACAATAGAATAATTTACAGTTAAAATCGTAAACACAAATTTGTCGTCAATAGTTAAAAGGGAAAATAGTCAAAACATGATTAAAATGTCT
This sequence comes from Timema bartmani, assembly GCA_902151455.1. NCBI lineage: Eukaryota > Metazoa > Arthropoda > Insecta > Phasmatodea > Timematidae > Timema > Timema bartmani. The sequence continues at coordinate 15,958 of CABFWB010001356.1, read as the reverse complement.
ATAAGTTTAAAAAGTTATTGAAAACATGTAAGTGTTACACGCTGGACTATAAATGATGAATTAAGAGGAAATGTATACTCATTAGCTTTAAAAGAGAGGAAAAAAGCCATTTTGAAATAAACACCCTTATTACGCACGACCATGAATCGAACCCCAACCTCCTTGCCAATGGCAAACCAGAATAGACGATCTTGATGTCTAGTCTGCGTGACCACCTATGGGATAAAAGTAACAAAGGGGTTTTAATTTTAGAAGAAAACTAAAAATATGACTTTGTGTGAATCCTGCAATAATGACAACATGCAATTAAAAGTTAAGTCTGAGTGCCGTAGTTTGGAAACTAAACCATTACCCTTTGAAGGGTTGAGGTAGACCCTTTGTTCCATAACACGACATAACGTATTTCGACGTCGCGGCATATACCACCTATACGAAGGGCGTCTTTCTAAAGTGAGTTACCCTGTTTAGAAGTAGACGTGAGTCCCTTTGCATAGATTCATTAGTATGTTAATTTCCCTTCGGATGCCGATGTTACCCGACTTCGGGGAAACTTTATATTAAATTGCCGCTGCACTCGAGACAGGTCTACGCCCCCAATCTTGGGGAGAGACAACCAGAGCTGCAACGTTGATAATGACTTGCACATAATTTCAGACGGTGTCTTGATTCGATTTGCCCTTGGGGGGAGTGTGCACGGGTTCGAACCGAACCTTCCCCTTTATTACACTCACCCAGACCGACTGGGTAAGTTTGCAAACTCTTGGTAGTACCCGCGTCTTGGCGTTAGAAGTTGAGGATAATTATTGAAACTCTATCAATTTCAGGTGCCTTAAGGGCAAGTTCGCCGTCAAGTGCGATCGACAACGATTTGTCATCACGTTTACAAACCTGTCTAAAGTTATGGGTTTTTTAAACACCGTGCCTTACTAGCTATACGCGTTGTCGGTATTTAGCTATGTGTTAGTGGGGTAAAGTTAGGAGTCAGAGGAAATGTACAGGAATTTCTTTTTTCAGTGAGATAGGGAACTAATTAGGGGAAAAACTACCCTCAGCACACCTAGCTGGGATTCAAAACCGAGCCTTGCCGTCACCGGCAAAGAAAACTTTAGATAATTGATAGTTCATTAATAATAATGCTCAATTTATAAACACAGACTTCTAGGGAACCCATGGTTTACAAACTTTCTTCATTTAAGACATCACACTTAGTATTAAACACTCAACCTTAGACGATATAATATTAAAAATAATAATAATAAAACCACTTTAAAACAGGGACCCATAGCTAAATAAAGTACTGACATATTTTACTAACCATGCCTGAAACAACCCAAGGACCTATAAAGATTTAATTTACCTCTATAGTCACTCGGTAGCGGAGACAGATGATTAAATCATATTTATAGGAGTGTGCTAAGGTCACTTTTTAAATGGGAAGCGAATTCGAAGCAAAGCTTGAAACATTCAAAGCAAAGTGAAAGATAAAGTATTTGTTGTTGTCATATAATACCACTTTTAATTTTTTAATTATTTAATAAATGCATCTAATTCAGTGGCGGCGGAACCTTATTTGTGTAAAAGATGGAGGTGATGGATAAAAAAGATTATTGTCATTATTATCATGGTCCCCCAAACAAAAGAGAGCCTTTCCCGAAAAATGTTTGAAAATGTTATGCTTCTAGACACTATTTCAATTGGTCCTTTTACAGATTAAAAAATTGTGTATCACTATAAGCTAATTAGATTGGTCATCTCATAGCAAATTTTTGAAAATCTCATGCCTCTAGAAATTATATGAAGTGGACTTCACCTAGATCTTATTTTTAAATTAGACTCCTCTATAATCTGTTTGGAATGGTCCAGAATATTTTGAAATTAGGATGCCCTTAGAAGCCATTCAAAGTAAGCCTTCCCTAGAATCTTTTGGAAATTTGGATACCCTTACTAGTTATTTGTAGGTCCTTCCTAAGAGCATTTTTTAAGTTTAGAGGCTTTTAGGCACTATTTGGTATGTCTCCCGGTCGAATTGTGTTTATTGGAAAATTAGATGACTCTAAAAGCTATTTGCAAGGGTCTTCCCCTTGATGGTTTTTGAAAATTAGGTGCCTCTAGAAGATATTTGGAATGGCCTACTTCTTCTGGATGGATTTTTTTTTTTAAATTGAATGACATTAGAAGCTATTTGTAGTGCTCCTCGTTTGATTGTTTTTTGTTTCATACCGTCAGTTCATGATGTTACAATTTGCCAGGTATTTATTTATATTTTGAGTAAAATAATGTTGATGATATTGAATTTAATATATTTTCTTTTACTTATCTACCTTCTTTATCTATGCTGGCATAACAGATGGTCACTAGTCATGTCAAAATACTGTTTAGTAGCTGATCTAAAAAAATATATTATGTGCTGAAATAAGTTCTATTTAGTGAGATATTTAATTTGTACATAATATATCGAGGTTTTCTTCATCCTTTGAAATATTTCGAAGATGAGAAGGTTATTATTATTATTGCGGGTGTTTAAGTCCAAGCGAAGGAGATTTGATCTTAGCCCTCGACTTAGTTATTTCAAAACCTCGTACACCCCTAACTTTGTTGTTGTATTTTTAACGCCACGTCTTACTATCCATTCGGGTTATCCGCTTATGTACTAATTACGCCAGCTAGTGTGCTAGGGATGATAAAGGTTACATTTTAAAGTGTGTGCACCCACATTCGAGTGGAGGGAGAGTGTAAAACCATTTAATAAAATCACCCTCAGCACACCCGACCAGGATTTGAACCCCGATTTCCCCGTTATCGTCATTCTAGTCTACTGTGAGAATGATGCCATAGATCATGTGGCCACTAAGCGGGTTTTGCTATTGTTTATCTAGCGTTTTATATTAAACGCGATTACCTGCAGCGGTGCTCAAGTGTTCAAAGACGTTAAATTCGCGTTGCATTTAGTCATTGTTGACTATGAGTCCAGGAGACTAATAATGTTTGGTTGAACCAGGTGTGGCTTGCTACAAGGAGTTTTCCTATTTCCTCCCCACAATAATGTGAATGCATTTTCTCCAGGAAAACCTCCTAACATAGAGCAGATTTATCTACTTTTATGCTTTTTGAAAGAAAAAGCACAAGAGAAAATTAAAATAATTTATTGTTACACTTAAGGGGAATGGGGCACGAAGAATTTTATTTCTAAATTGTAGTTTTCATAGATATAATTGAATATAAACTTGATTTAAAATTTGGATTTTTTTAAATTTTAATTATTTTTTATGGAAGCTATAAGCATTTGAACAGGGTTTAATACGAAATAGCCCTACAAATCAATTATTCAGCTTAAACTCTTGTAACTTAGTATAAAATACGTTAAGATATTGTGTATGATGATAAAATAATTAAACTTTTAGATAATCAAAACATTTTATTTTTTAATTACAATATCAAATTTGATTTTCTTAAATAATACACATAGTTTTGATGGGGAAATATATTTTAGGGGTTGGTTTGATTGTTTTGTTTAATGTGTTAATCAAATGAACTAGGATTGTAGTTTATTAATACATTTTAAATTTAATATTTAGATTAATAGTAAATAGCCAGAGCTATATTAATGGTAATTACTTCAGTTAGATATCATATTCTGAAAATTGAAAAATGACACCTGGACACGGGAATCGAACCCGGAATATGATTAATATTTAGAGTTAAACTACGGGAGTGGTGTTGTATTTATTGACCTCATGTTCGACGCGACCTAGACTGGCCCTCAAGTCATATTGCAAAGCGGCCAAAATATAGACCAGGAATCTTCAACCCGCGGCCCGTGGGTCACTTGTGGCCCATGGTAACATTTATTATGGCCCGCTAGTTCATGGAAAATATAAAATTATCTCAAGAGAAAAAATGATAAATACATATATATATTTTTATATAATCAACTAATAAAATTAATACTCATTTTATTTACATATTTTAAGTTATTTTATAAACGATTTTTCGTTTTGCGTGAAGAAAAGTATTGTGTTTATGATTTCAAATGTAATTTTAACTGGCAAATGACAACTCTAGTAGAAAAGACAAATCGTGCTACCTCCTAATATGAAAATATAAAAATTGAGAAAAACAACAGATAGCATACTTCACGAGAAATCCTAATCCATAGTGTGAGAAGAAGTGCATAATAATGATCTAATACGAATATTTTAATATGTATTCAATACGAATATTGTCGGTACAGTATTGCGGTCAGCGAGCCAGTGAGAGACAGAAATTTCGGCCCTTGAACCTTAGAAGGTTGAAGACTCCTGTTTTAGACCCTATTTAATTGGTATTTTTTATTAATTATACCAATATAATATATAATATAATTATATCAATTATTAATATATTTATTTATGAGGGGAATCAATAAAGTCTGTACTGGTTCATCATTGTAGATGATGTTTCAGAATGTTGTAATAATATACAAATGATCCAACTCGGATGTGTTCGCATTATATTTATGAACAATAAATTACAAAGCTAGTAATAGTAAATCATAAGAAAAAAATAAAATTATTTATCTTTAGTGACCGTCTTTCTGGCAACCATCAGTTTATCAAAAACCTGGCTGCGCGAATAACTTGTAGCTAAAGCCATCCTACTGTGAAAACTCTTAGTGTTAGAGGAATGAGTCTTATCTCAAAATAAAATTAAGTTCATGATGATTACTTCGTACAGTACCCATATATGTCAATTAGGAACAAAACTTTTTCACATGGTGAAAATATGTCTGCCATCCAAATTGTATTATAGATTTTTCAAAGAAAACTTTTTTCAAAATAAACAAATGGGAAGATGAGAATGTTACTAAGTTCATAATGTCTTAAAAGGGGTTTGCAAAAAAAATTCAGAAAAAAATACGGTGATTGTCAAAATAGTTTCGAAGAAACGGTGGGTTAAGTTTAGGAGTGTTCTAACATTTGATCGCGAAAACCAAAATGTCTGCTCACCACGGGTGCATTCGGAACGTATCATGAAAGTAGGAGAAAGATGTCCAAAGAAACCGTTCCCCCTTCTTTACCTTCGTTTACCCACAACCATATGTTTCGACTACGAAANAGTGATTGTCAAAATACTTTTGTAGAAACGGCGAGTTAAGTTTTGGAGTGTTCTAATATTTGATCTCGGAAGCCATGTTGTATGCTCGCTCACCTCGGGTGCAATACAATCGTGTCATAAGAGAACAGGAAGGATAACTTAAATAACTACTCCCCCTGCTTTCCCTTCATCTACCAACATATGTGCGACAGTGAAACTATGATGGAAGAGAAAGCGACATAATCCCCCCCCCCCCCCTTTTCAATACCCCTGATTCTACTAACTGGTTTTCTCTGTCGCATGGGCTTATTTCAGAGTGGAAAAGTGTTTTTGGGGAGGAGTATATGCCTACATCTAGCACATTTCCAAAATTTAAGCCATTTGAGTGAATTACCTTTTTTTTTTACCGCGGATCATTCACCATGGCCCCGCCATGATTTTAACTTCAGCATATATTTATTTAAGTGGGTTGTCGCATTTTGCAGAATTTACCCTATTGAGGGGGTCACCAACCAGATTTATAAGACACGCTCCAAAAGCCCAAAAACTCTACGTCTTAAAATATTAAACCACTCCTTAAGTAGGAGTGGTTTAATATTTTAAAATAAGGTTCAACATCTTCCTACGACGATTTGAAGTTTTATAATTTAAAAAAATCAAAAGTTGAAATTAGCTAACTTTTCACGCCGTTTCATTCGAAATATCTCAGCACTAAGATTAAGGATATTAATAATTATCAAACCAAATATTTTAAGGTTCCCAACAGAAAATTCTAAAATAGGATTATTTTAGTGGTTGTTGAAGCTTCACAACTACCATTCCCATTATAAATACTGCAGTGTAAGGATATCTGCCTTCAAGTAGGTGGTGGCCCTTGTCTTGAAAGTGCGAATTACAAAAAAAAATTTCAAACTGAAATCTTCTCACTAAATGGTAAGCTCCGCCTTGAGATTGCAGTGTTATGACGGTGGGTAGAACTACCGGATGTATCCAGACTTTACCCCGGCAGGCCCTTCGTGGTACAGACACACTCCTTCATCACTATCACCTTCCTCCCATTTCCCTTTGGCTATAATTGTTCCATCAGGGACGATGGATGTCACACTGCTGAGCTCATATTAGATTATGCCACTACCTTGGAGGTAACTTACTAAAACTACCGTCTCTCCTTCTTACCTTTCATTTCTGGTGTTACCTAGTTAAGCCCTAGCTAAGTTAAAATACGCTGTCGAAGTGCTTTTATATTATTCAAAAACTAAAAATTAATATAAAAAAGAAAATATACATTATACAAGTGTAAATGCAATTATTTCATGGAAAAAATCAAATTATAGTGTTCGATGATCAAAGAGACTACTAGCTATGTGTGTGACATCATGTTTTTATTATGAACAAACACGTACTCATTTTAACCAGACTTTAATACATGAAAAGGCTTCTTAAATTAAATGTTAAGAAAATAATTACATGAAATTATATAATATGACTTATCAGACTTGATTTTTTTTAAACGTTGCGTCTTTCTACCCGTTCGGGTTATACACTTATATACTAACTACGCCAATGTTTTTAGGGACAAGGGAGGTTATATTTATAGGAAGTGTAATAGCATTTGCGTGGAGGGAGAGTGAAAAATAGTTTTGGGAAAACCATCTTCAGTACACCCGAGATTCTAACTTCAATATTCCCGTCATCGACAGTCTGGTCTACTGGAAGAGTAGTGCCATAGACCATGCGGCCCCGAAGCTGTTTGAAATTTGAAAAATAAAGGGAATATAATGTTTTTTAATAATAAATGCTTTTAAAAAGTAGGTTTAGCTAAATAAAATAGGATAATTCTGTTTACACAGTTCTCATAAAAAGCCTATAGTTTAAAAACAATTAATAGCACATTTGGTCTTTCTTCTTATTAGATAATGTCCATGTAATATTTAACTAAAAATTTGATGAAATATTAATATAATTGGTAACATATTCCCTGATATATCTCAAGTGAAAGTAACTTTACTAGGTTTTGTTTGGATTTAATCTAAATTACGTCTCAAATATTTATTAGAATGTTAATCTGAAGTCCAATAGGAAATACAGTTTAGAAGATTAGACCCTTATCGGTCACTGAGCCTGGGTTAAAATTTCGATCGGGTGTAATGAGGGTGGTTTTTTCCGATATGATTTTTCCCTTCCCCTTGACGAAAATGAGAGTACTCTTCCTATAAATTCTATATTCCTCATTCCTTACCCCATTAATGTAAGTGTGTATGGATAGATCGGACGAGTATTAATATACGACGAACAACAATATTTTAGAAAATGTAATTTCTTGATAATATTTTATAAGTATTGATATGTATATGTTAAGTGACGGATCACATGACAAGACGTATTAAAATATTAAGGTAGTTTTACGTAGTTATTGTAATTTTACATTCTTCAGATGATGCTCTTCCTATCTACTTCTTACTGGAGCATAGGCCTATCTACAATGGGAGTGTAGGTAAGAAACAGCTATCAGAAGGTTCTTTATTGCAAACATTAGATGAAAGTATTATTAAAAGCGTTTAATAACACTTTTTAATTGATACTATTGTATTACTAACCATTTAATAGTCATTTTTAATAGTTTGACAATAGCTACTTTCAGCCAATGTTTTCAATAAAGAAAATTTCGCTAGTTTCCACTTACCTACACTCCCACCGTAGATGGGGTATATATTTTGACTTGCTATGTAATAAAATTAAACGTAATAAATAAAACTTTTATAAATAGTACAAAACACCTTGATTGGAAGGACAATGGACTTGAGGGAAAGTAATTTTTGTACATAAAATTAAAATAAAAGTGAATGAGAAATCCAAACGCTTTATTGTTTGTACATTGCGCAATCCAAAGAATACTCTACAAAGTACACATACAACCAAGTTTCCTTTTCACAAACCACAGTTTTCACATTCTTCCCTTCCCGGGAAATTGAAGGGTGGAATGGGTAAGAGCTTTTTACGTGGAATTCTTTAGTAATACAATAGTGAAAGATATCTCGGAAAAAAAAGTTTTCTTATTTGATATTCAATGACAAAAAAAAATTATATTGGTCCCACGTTTGAAAATATCTTGGAATCAACTCCCGCTAAATTATCAGGTATTTTCAAAGGCTTGAGAATTTTGAAATTTGGGACAGTAGTTTATTCTACTTATTAGAAAATATAGTTGGCCCGTTAGCTGAATAACCTTTTACGATAGTTCAAAGAGCTACGAGATCAACTTTTATTAATGTACAGTCACCCACTTCGGTGGCTCCATGGTCTAAGGCGCTACTATCACGATAGACTAGACTGCCGATGACGAGATGATTGTGGTTTGATCCCGGTTGGGTGTACTAAGGGTGGTTTTCCTAAATTGTTTTCCACTCTCTCTCCACGCATATATGGTTAAACTCCCTCTAAAATTAACGTACCTCACCCTAGCCCTGTAGCGTGATTAGCAAATAAACATATAACCCAAATGAGTAGTAAAACACGGTGCCCTAAAAAAATTATACTCCTTGGAAGGTTTTACAACTCTTTATTTTTATAGGTAATGTCAATTATGACATCCAAAAGGAAAGGATATTTAACTTTTATAAATTTTCGTTATTTTGACAATATATTGTTCTATTATTTAAAAAGTTTCATCTACATACAAATTAAAAATAATGAAAATAACTGATCTACAACCCTATCTAGACTCGCAGGAGAAGTCAAACGCTCCGAGACTTGACTCAAATGATTATGGGGAGTTCATGATTATAATCCAAGTTGAATGCGATTAAGGGTGTTTTTCTGTGTGGGATTTTCTCTTATGTTTTCTCATCCTCCCTCTTACTTTATGCTAATGGAAACTTATTTCCTTTAACTTACCCTCACCATCCTTGCTTCTTAGAATAAATAATTAAAATGACCCGTTCCATACCATGACGTCACACGAGAGAGAGAGGGAGAGGAGTAGCATTCATACAAATGAGCCAAGAAAATGTGATAATTTTTTCCTATGAACAATCTGTCCCATTTATGAACAAAATTGTATATTTAACAATCTGTGGGTAAAACAGTCACATTTTCAAAATCAAATCTATAAAAATAGCTATCATATCCCAATGGTTTTGGTAACCACCTTTACTGTGAAGTTTTTATGTGAATAAATAAAACATGCATAAGCTATGGAGAATAGGCCTGGGTAGTGTAATTGCTAGAGCGTTTGCGTATAAAAAAGGCCAGAGGTTCCAAGTTCATTTACAAATACCAAAACATTAAGTAGCTATTTCCTCGCTATATTATTTAAGTAGTTTTTTCAATGGATTAAAATAAAACTCCTAAATCTCTTCCATCTCAGGACTCATTTCAAAACTTACAAAACGTACTATTTTGTTAGTAAATAATATTTTTACTGTTAGTTATTTTTTGGTGACTTTGAAAGTCCACATCACACAGTTCGCGTTAAAACCAGCTCCAGCGAAACTTAAAAAAAGATGGCAAGAAGCTGCGTCTAACAAAATTAATACAAAATCTAATCGAATTCTCTCCGGACCAAGGAAAAGTAATTTACCAGGGGAATATTTTACCCGGCTAGAAAGATACAAGTCTTCGTGGCAAGCTAATTTCGATACGGAGGTGTAAGAGTTCAAACCAATCCCGGAAAAATAAGCTATGAAACATTTTTAATGTTCAAAGATTTACAACGTGTTCGGTAAGTGGATATAAGCTTTAGAAAATTATCTACACTACAGACGTTTTTAATGGGAAACATTTACTGTCAACGTGTGACATATAACTTATATATATTTATATATAATACTAATATAAAAATTAATAAATATTATAATTTATAACCTTATTCAGTGGCCAGATGGTCTAGACAATATGGTGTCACCCTTGTGTTAGACTGGCCTGCTGAAGACGGGGAGATCGGGGCTAGAATCCCAGTCGGGTCTACTGAGGGTGGTTTTTCCTAAATAGTTTCTCACTCTCCCTCCAGGCAAATTCGGTTAGATTACTTCTAAAATGCTTCCTCCCTCATCACTATGCCATCAAAATAGTTATCATATGCGAGTATATATATATATATATATATATATTAATATATGTATTATACATATCATAAAGAGAAAAACTCATCTAGTCTGGTTTGCCGGTGCCGATGACGGCTCAATTCCTGGCTGGAAATATAAAGTGTAGTTTTTCCTAGATGGTTTTCCACTCTTCCTCCTATTACATGCTACATGCGAGTACATTTCATATAAACTTTACCTTCCTCATCTCTACTCCATTAGTGTAACTATATACGTATGTCCCGAATGAGTAGAGTACGCAAAGAAAAACCTCTATTGAACTAGTCCGAGATTTGAACCTTGACCTCTCTGTTCTCGTTACTTCAACAAGAGAGTTAATTAACACTAAACGCAGTTTCCCAGAATACCTGGAACCTCGGCAGAGTTGCCTTAGTTAATATGAGAAAGATGAATCTGATGAAGTCGCAATCAGTCGTCCATGCTTGACAGCTACAAGTCAGACATAAAGTTCACAAAGGGGGCCTTTCGGCTTTCTTGGAACCTTTTCAGCAGGGAAACGACGTTCCATGAAACAGTCAACGCTGCTTTGTAATATTCATGTCATCCATTCGCGTTCACCCGCATCGGTCGTCTCTTGCTCTAATTCGGCGGTCGGCAACTTACGGACCGTGGGCTGGATCTGACGGGCTGACTATTTGCCCCGCAAAATATTTATCAAATAAACAATTGTGTTCGTAAAAATAGACCATTAACTCGATTAATATATGAGAAATATAAAAATAAAATATTTTCCCTGGATAGCTATTTCAAAAAGGCCCACTAATATTTTTTTAACCCACGACACCACAAAAGTTGCCGACCCTTGGTCTCTATTATACTACTTTCAAAATATGCTGGATTTATTGAAATGGGAGGTTTTGGGTTCAAATTTCGGCTTGGTACACTGATGGTATTTTTTTCTTAAATGGTTACTCACTCTCCACCAAGGCAAATTCAGGTAGTTCACATTTCCTCTAAATTCTACCCTCCTTACGCCTGTGGAAAGTCTGGATGGGTAGTAGGACGTGATAAAAACATTTTTGATATCTACGTGAAATAATTATTTTTATTTTTGTGTCCATACACTATCCGCAAAAAACAAAACAAAAAAATACCCGTTTGAAGGTAACTAATTTTCCATTACCTTTGATTGTTTGTTTTTCTATTTATTTGTTTACATTTACTCATATGTAGGGGTGAGGAAGGTAGTTTAGCGAAAATGTGCCTGAATTAGCATAGGGAAAAGATAGAAACATCTACAATGAGAGCCACATAGTAAAAAAAAACCTCCTGTAAATACAAATGAGAATTAAACCTTGAATTCCTCGACCACGCTCATACACATTCTATTCTTTCAACAGTTTAATGTATCTGTTAAATTTTCAACTATATCTTCTGATATATTAAAGTGTGGAAAGGTCATAGGGTAAAACCCCACAAACACACGTATACAAGGCAATGTCATTCACACACTTTCAAAAGATGTAAATAACTAAAACCTGTGACCGACTGTGAAAAAAAAAATTACTTTTCCCCAGACATTTCGCGCATTCACGACCTCCTAATTAGAGTGAACTAACAATCACTTGTACCCGTCAACCCACTTGACGTATCCAGTCGGGATTCAACCCAGACACACTCAAAGATGCGAGACCGACCTACTAATGAGGGTCCCTAGTTTGAATCCTCTCTAGACCCTTCTTTACTTTACCCACTTGACGTTTCCAGACAGTATTCAACCCCAAACACACTCAAAGACTGGGGGACAGCGCAACTAATGAGGGCCCTTCGATCGAACCCAGACTGGGGATTTGAAGTGGGTCGGGCAATTTAAAGTCTACTCTAACCATCTCTAACGGGAAAAGTTGTCAAGTCGGTCGATACGACGTTGTTGCGCCGACACGATTCCCAGGCGGTCGAGGCTTCCAAACTGCCAGTTGTGTGAGACAGGTTGCCTACGACCCAGTAAAATTATACCAAACTTGAATAGTGAGAAATTCACCCCATGCGATCCCTGCTGTTTGTATCCTTCACAAGTCCTATACTATACTTGAATGGGGGATATCATTACGTTGTAGCTCCCAATTTGGCGTGTTTATCCGGGATTCGAATCAGAGTATATTAAAGATGCTACCTTTATTCCGATAGTTTTTTAAATAAATTATAAATTATATTAAAAATAAAGACGAGCCGGTTCCACTATATTTATTCATACAAACACATGATATAACTGAAGCGAATTAGCGAAGTCATTTATTCAATAAAAGCAAATACAAATTGGTTTATTACGCACTATTTGAAGTGCGTTTCTTTATTATTATTATTATTATTATTATTATTATTATTATTATATTTTTGGTGTATTTAAAAAATAAGCGACAACCATATGGCTTAATTTTACCTTCTCATTTCAAGATAAAGTATTGGGATCGTGAAAAAAAATTATCTCGAGATTATGAAATTTTTTTAAGTTTAATATGAACGCGAACACCAAAAAAGTTGATTTTACAATTATATATGTCCCCATGGCTGACAGTTCCTGGTCACGAATTCAAAACGGTTTGATGAATTTTATTCAAAAATGATATTTAGATATTATAGGTCTATACCACAAAATAGTTTTGCTTTACCCTAGCTCTTCAACTAAGGATAGTTTACTGATGAGTATTTTTTTTATTCCAAATTTTTCGAAAATGCTTCCACGATTTTGATGGATTAAATAACTAAGCTATTATATTTGTTAGTTACAGTTATAGCCGCATATAAATATCATATTATTTAAATTGAAAAATAATATTTGGACACGGAATCGAACCCGGGACCTTTGGCTTGGTACACCAATGCTGAGATATCCAGGAATCATCTCGTTCAAAGGGCCATTCTTCACTCATGTTTTAAAGCAGAGTATGTGATGGACGTGAATAAGTCGTCATCTACATACGCGTGTTCGGTCAATTAATATCACGAGCTATCAGACAACGCAGACACCATCGACTTGGACCAAGACTTAATTTTTAGTGAAAATATAGGCATATCCCTACTTACGACACTTCACACTTACGACGCTTTTCAATTGCCACCATGCCCCTAGAGGAAGGGCTTGCCTCGCAGATACGACACCTTAGCGGCATGACAATACCACTCGCATTATTGTCCAGTGATTAGCATATCTACCCTTTTAGAAATATTGGGCCTACGGTGTTTATTTTAGCTACAAATATGCTAAATTACAACATCTAGGTCCGAATATGACGAATACAGTGCGGCATATGCATCGATAAATCAAATAAATGCATTGCTTCGAGTTGTGACGATTTTTGATTTACGTAAGTGTCCAAGCTGTCGTAAGTGTGAGGTCTGCCTCTATGTTATTTTTGTTTTAAAAAAAATTGAGTATTATTTTACAATACTGTACACAAATGTTGGGATTACCATCGCCAACCTGCGGTGGCCGCTCGGTCGGTATAGCTCACTTGCGGGCTGACACCATGGAGTAACTTCCCTATTCACGTGTTTTTTGATAATTCTTCCATCATTCGACATGATTGGCACAACACAAAACCAAGATTTACCCTAATCGATGGGACGCGGACCAAGTGTCAGGCTCATCTAGCCTGGTCTGTTGGTGACGGGGTGGACAAAGATTTAATCTCGGCTTGGTGTACTGATGATCGTTTTCCTAAGTGGTTATTGACTCTCCTTCGACGCACATGAGGGTGCATTCTCTGTAAATAATACCTCCGTCACCCCTATTCCATAAGCGTGATTAAATGCGTACCTCCAGGACATGTAATAATATGCATTGGGTGCGTGGGGCGGGGGTGGAGGGAGTTAAGTTTTACAGCGTAGTCTTACAACACAAACATAATAAAATGTTATAAATGAAGTAGTTTCACTAGTTATTGTTTGAAGTAATTTTTGTTTTTTGTCTTGCTTTTTGCTAATGTCAAATATTAGGTTAGACACTTCTTAAAAAGTGGTTCTTTGAAAGTTAAAAATATATAGGCTTTTATAAAGTTCTACTCTAAAAAACATTTGAGAAATGTAATAAAACATTAAAATATAAATTTAGAAATAATGAACAAGATTTTATTACATCACAACTGCGTGCGACCATGAACATATTTACTACCCACTACGATGGCCACATAGTCTAAGGCGCTACCCTCAAAATATACTAGACTGCCGAAGACAGATAAATTGGGGTTCGATCCCGATCGGGTGTACAGAGGGTGGTTTTCCCTACACGGTTTTCCACTCTACCTTCACGTAAATGCAGGTACACTTCCTATAAAATTCAACCTTCCTAATTCCTAGCACATTAGGGTAATTAGTACATAGGTGTATCGTATAAATCGAACGGGTAGTAAGACGCGGTGCTAAAAGAAAGAATATATTTATTAAATATTCTGAAGTTTAGAAATAAGAAATTTTTGAGATATAAAACTTTATTTCTTGTATGTTGTCCTTTTATTTAGATCTATGATTTATTTATATTTCCAAACCCAAATAGCACTTGCTGTAAGCGACATAAGCTCTCCAGATATTCTTGATATACTCTTATACATAGTTAGGTAAGGCTAGTTACGTTAGGCTAAGTTGATAAAGGATTTATTAAGTCCAATTCACTTAGGTACGTTTTGACCCTATTAAGTTTATTTGATCTTTATTAAGGTTAAATTAAGTTATGTATGGATGGATACATAATAATTTTGCATTCTCACACGGACCATATATAAATAAATTATTGTAATTAAAAAAAAACTTTTAGAGGTTTTGATGAAATAGAACATTTTATTAACTGTAATCAACACAGCCTAAATTGAGGCGTATGGTTGTTTAACATTGAATGTGTTCTGGATTCTGAATGACAAAGCGGGTATTGCAAGGTGTTGTGATTAGCTAGTAAACAAATAGAACATGCACTGAAAACATAAAGAAAGTGTCAGCATTCCTCTTGGTAAATCAGGCTAAGAGGCAGGATAAATAGTAATGTCCTCGTGCAAACAGGGCTGACTAATCACCATCAAATCTAGGGGGTCACTCTGTCGGTTTTTGGAACCACGCGGGTTAGGACACCAGATCATCAGTACGTATATTGAAGGGCTACCATCAATCCCAGGGTACCTGGGTTCATAAACCATGTATGATCACCTAGAGGTCAGTCAGGCCATTGGTTAAGCATTCCTTGCATACTTCGTTCTGTCGCGAGCTTCTAAATAAATCTAAAAAGTTTTCCATATTCTCTTAACATTTCTTATTAACATCACGTTTTGTAATACAACATAGTAATACAATAAAAACAATAAAACCCCAAGCTGGACGTCAATCAGAACCCAGTAACTTCCCCCATCCTCAGCCGTAACCTATCCTGACAACCTAGGCCCACAAAAGGAAGAGGGGGAAAGGTGACAGAGCCATCGATAGAGAAATAATTGATGTATTCTTGTTAAGTTATAATATATTGTCTAGAATCTAAAATATTAAGCAATTTTAATTTAATATAATGTTTAGGCATGGTTCTATCAATTGAGGGGCTTGGGACCGCATAATGTTAAGCCACATGCAACCAATTTTACATCAGAGCAATTTTAATTTTCAAAAAAAATCTATAAATCATTAAAGTGATTAAGCTAATATAAAGCAATTTTTATTTGACACAAATATGTTTAGTATACAATATCATATAATCCTCTTATTGCTAGGTAATATAATGAAATACAAAAATACATTTTTACTTTCTCTCTATCTTACAGGTAGAGAAAGTATGGTGATCGTCAAAAAAATCGAAATCGAGATTTTGA